>SKCR01004618.1:0-26320 GCA_019454045.1 Zanthoxylum bungeanum | reverse complement strand
ACATATATTGATAAAGTGTTGAAGAGATTCAACATGGATCAGTCCAAGAGGGGACTGTTACCATATCACATGCGTCTATCTATCTAGGGACATGTGTCCTAAAACACAAGATGAGAGAGACAACATGAGTCAGACTCCGTTCGCCTCGGCAGTCGGATCGATCATGTATGCATGATATTTACACGACCTGATGTGTCCCATGCTTTGAGCATGTGCAGTCGATATCAGGCCGATCCAGGTAAAGATCACTGGATGGCGGTTAAGAGTATCCTTAAGTATCTTAACAGAACTAAGGATGCTTTCTTATCTATGGAGATGGAGAACTTGAGGTATCTGGGTATACCGATGCAAGTTTCCAAACCGACAGAGACGACTTTAAGTCGCAATCTGGGTACATATTTTGTTTGAATAACGGAGCAGTGAGCTGGAAATCTTCCAAGCAAGATACTGTTGCCGATTCAACAACTGAAGCGGAGTACATTGCAGCAGCTGAAGCAGCAAAAGAGGCAGTTTGGATCCGTAAATTCCTAATTGGATTAGGAGTAGTTCCGTTAGCAGCTGACCCCGTTCCATTGTATTGTGACAATAGCGGGGCTATAGCACAGGCTAGGAACCAAGGTCTCATCAACGATCCAAACATGTTCTTCGACGATTCCATCTGATTCGAGAGATCATACATCGTGGCGATGTGAAGATCGAAAAGATCTCATCAGAGGATAATATTGCATATCCGCTGACGAAGGCTATTCCTCGGGAAAAGTTTGAGCGACATGTACATAGTTCAGGTATTAGATGCTTGAGTGACTGGCTATAGGCCAAGTGGGAGATTGTTAGACAGTAATGACCCATAGCGTCACTATTTTGTAAATGATATTGTATTATTGTACAAAATTAACTATGTAGTAATGACATTGCCTTTTACCATTTTGTAATTTATTTACTTTGATATATAAATGGTAAAAGTCCCTATGATTAATTCCGGATTGAGATGATATGAGACAGTATCAATCCATAAAGGTTTAATCATTAAATATCCCTAGTCGTAGTATTAGAGATTGGACATCGATAATGCGGATAGACAGACTACTACTGCACTTGTGCGTGTTGTGAGGGCACAACATCATAGTTCTCATATATTTGAGTATTGGATACTTATGCAAGTGCGGTAGGAGGTTGTGTTTTACCGATGGTACGGAAAACAGCTTCGCTCTGGATAGACCCCGCGGAATCTCATTGGTAGTATGTCTGCGTGTCTATGGGAGTCCGCTTCAGGGTAGGTGCATATGGTCTTAACCTGAGACTTGCATCGCTAGTACTTGCGACAATCGGTAGACTTTAGTTTTGGTCGTCCAGGATTTAACAGGTTCTGTGTACACCTCTTCTAGGTTTATCGGGAATCGTAGTGTATTGGGTGTGATGTCAAGACAGAAGTATCACTTCAGACATATGGAGATGATGATCGCGCAGGATACAGAACTAGTACTCTATAATGGTTGCAACCATCGGGATAATATGACAAGGTCAGGATTATCCGATTCAAAGAGACTAGTTGCTTGATGTCCGATATATGTATCGTACGGGGCAGACACATCTCCAGCCCCAGGCCTTACATGTGATCATCCGATACTGGATCAGTATACACTATACTACGGTATACTACGCCTGTTATAGATCTTATATTCCAGTAAGAATATTTCTAGAGAATTGGGTAGACATGGCGTTTTGCTAGAGGCTAACCTTGTCTTGTAAATCGGTAAAAACGTAGTACTTGGTACGTACGTGTTCGGATAGTTCGACAACCGGATTTACTGCCAACATATCTAGAGGTCTCTTGGGTCGCTTCCCGAAGATTCACCAATGACGTATGATTCGAACTCAATTAATCTTGGATTAATTGCGGAGAGACTTTATCATGGATAAAGTACTATTCAAAGAGAGAGAAAGATTAATTTAGAATTAATCGTTAAAATTATTATATTCGATATAATAATCGAAATTCGATTTCGACGCGAAATTAAAATTAGATTTTAATTCGGGCAAACGAGTTAATTTAGAATTAATTCGTTAGCGACGTAAATAATAATTTCGCTAGGCGCAATTATTTATTTAAATTCGATTTAATTAACGTCGCGACGAAAGTTCGGTATTTCGGAAATATCGAACCCGAACGCGTGAGTACGCGTGGGTCCACTTTCATTTGGGTTGGTGGGGCCCACATGACACATGTCATTTTATGCATTATTTAATTTTAATACATTGCATGGTGATAGTGTACAATACACTCAATGGTTTTGCATGGAGTTTGAGTGTTTGACACTCTAAGCCATTGCAATGATTTGTGTCATAAGTTTATTATTAATTTAATAAATATTATGGCATAAATATAAATTGATTTTTGTGACAAAATCATAACACTCTTCCTCTCCCTCTCATGACCGAAACTTCACTGCAGTTTTGGCTCTCCATTTTTCTTGCATTTTCTTAAGAACTTTGTGAAGAAAGTGTTATAAGTTTTAGAACTTTAATACACATCTTTGGCTAGCACCATCAAGGGATCATACAAAGGTGTTATGGGAAACTAATCTTTGAGCTTGGAGTGATCAACAAAGCTTGTAGCTTCTTTTCTTACCTTGGCCGAATCATCCAAAGCACAAAGGAGGTGGTTTTATTTCATCAACGCATCCGCATTCCGATCTTTGTGAGTATGATTCCGCCATACTTCATTATTGTTCATTCATTTATATATATTTGTTTGCTCTTTTGATCTTGGGACATGGATTAGAATTTCCAACATCTTATGCATGTTAAAGTTAACAATAAAGTCCTAGAAAGACTTAGGAAGAGATGCGAGAATCACACTATTCCCGAGGCGGTTGTCAATAGAAATATCCATCCTTTTGAGCTTTTCGATACAATCTATTAGCTTCATCACATGTGGGCTAACATGTTTTCCCTCCGGGAGGAAAGTATGAAAAAGCTCGACAGCCACCCTATGCAACCCTATGCATCTCTACCTGTGGACGATCACTGAATAGTTCCTTCATATGCATCAAGATGGATCCAGAATCAGGCATCGACATATACTTCCTCTGTAGTTCCGGCACCATAGATCCCAAGATGTATGACCGGACTTTCTGATCATCATCCTTCCATCTTTTGAACGTCTCACGTTCCTCATCTAAAGCATTATCCGAAACCCTTATGGGCATTGGGCAATCTAGAACATATTCAAGTTTCTCCGCTTGACAGAGAATTCGGAGATTCATGAGCCAAATATTATAATTAACAGCACCCTGGAGCCTATGTGTATCAAGTATATGCGAAAGCGGGTTCGAAACAGACATTATGTCTACACAAGAAAAATAAAAATTAAGCGGACAATAATATTTAAATATAATGATAAAACACTAAATAGAATATGGATTTACTTTTTCTATAAAGTGCCATCGCATTGTCTTATATATTCTTTATAATCTCTACAAACAAGAATAAGGAAAATTAACTCTTAAATCTCACAATGAGAAGTAGATCCTTCTTGACATTTACGCAAATCTCACGCTTTAGCAATATTGACCTTTCTAAATTCGAGATGGTAGACAACTATTTTCAATTGCATCTCATGCAACTCTTACATTCGGTCCTAAATCGAATCTTATCCTAACGCTTTAGCAATATTGGATAATTTAATTTTTAGATCAACTTGTCTATCGTCGAAAGTAGGATACTAATATTAACCTCATGCTTTAGCAATATTGGATAATACTTTCTCTTAAATTCGACTCATCTCATGCTTAACCGGATTAGAAAAAAATATTACAATCAATCCCTCACGCTTTAGCAATATTGGGAATAATCATAATGGTTTAACTAAGACCGTATAGACAAGCCGGACCATGTCATATTTTCACACAAAATTAATGACACTTAGATCTAGTGTAGAGATTTCAACAAGCTCAAATGCATATAAATATTTAAATGTATGCATGTACAATAAAATGCGTAAACATGTAATCTACTATTAAATGTATGCATGGGCATTTTATACAATTAAGCAAAAAAAAAATATATCTAATGAACATGAATAATTAAAAGCATGTATCACTCTGATACCACTTGTGGAGTGAGGAACGGATAAGCCGTGCGCAGCGGAACCCGCCCGAGATCAAATCCCGAGCGAATTTTTTTTTTTCCGTAGTGACAAAAAAATAGTATGTAAAATTTTTAATCACAAATTTAAAATTTTCAATGCACTAAAAATCATTACTAATTTTTATACATTAAAATAATTACAATAAGCTCAATTAAATATTTTACACACTTTAATACATTTATCAACTCTGGATAAATCATTCCAAGCAATTAAATTATTCTCCAACACTTGAAAAATAATCCAAGCGTACAAAATCAATAAATCAACTATATACTAATTTTTCCATACACTTTTATGCTTCAATTCCACAAATACATGCTTCTAATTTATCCAACAAATTCACCAACAATTTTTCTCAACAAAACAAATTTACAAATTAAATTTACCAACTAAAGCTTTCAATCCATTCCAATTGTTGAAGCTTTGCATCCAAGCTTTTCCAAATCCTTCAAGCAATTTCAACCTTTGAAATCTTTCTATCTCCACCAAATTAAGCTTCTCCAAGAACAAATCTTGGTGATCAAAAGGTGGTTTGATCAATCAAGAATGGCAACCAACTTTTCCCAAAATTCAACACTTAAACCCTAGGAAAAAGAAAACTTCAAGAACATAAATTAACCCTTAACACTTATGGATTAATTCCATGGACTTGATTATTTGTTGGGTAATATTTAGTCAGAGTTTTGGCTTGATATGGAGAGAAAAACAAAAACAAAACCAATAGCTTTTCTTTCTTCAAATTTTCGGCAGTGAGGGGGTGAGGAAGAGATAGATGTTGCCACACTTTTGTATTTTTTCTATTCTTGATATTTTTAAAGAAAAACAAAAACAAATCATTTAATTAAAAAACAAACCATGGTTTAATGGCATCTTCTCTCTACACCATATGTTTCAAAAAGCTAACTTGACCAAAGTTAAAAATTAATCTCACCAACTTAGTCAACTTAGTCAAAATCAAATGATTTCGTTACTTTAACAAAAAAAATATTCCATTGCATTAACTAAAGTTAGTTTAATTAATTAAAACCTTTATTTGTATAAACCATGTAAGTAATTTTGTACATTAATTTAACAATTAAATTAATTTACTAATTAATTACTAATTTAATGTAAATCAAATTTACATCTATTATACAATAAACGTATATCAACTCTTGATATAAAATTAATTAATTCAATTCATCTCATGAATTATCAGATCAAACTATTTAATCTTTAAAACCCAAAAAAAAACAAATACTTTGTCAACATTTGACGAAAAGTTGCCCTAGTGCTCAACGAGTAAACTTAATATAATGGAACTTTCTAAGCTCACGTTCGGTTGTTACTTATATATATACATATATATCTCATATATTCGTACACATATTCATGAAGGCCTGCCCACCTACAAATCATGACTAAAACAACAAGACACGTCGAACCATACAAGTCGAGGTTAAAACATTAATGTATAATCCCTTCGTCATTACCATCTTGTAGTCTATAAAAATCGGTGACGCTGTTCCCGGATCGCGGCCCGGTCGGGAGTACGAAGTAGTCCCATGGGGGAACTAAACCGGAGAAATAACTTGGAGTCGCCACCCAGTGTGAACTGGGAAAATGATCTAAGGCCGCACTCACCCCTCGCAAGAGAAGACCTCAAACCGTTGGGTTCTGAATGATCCCTTACTTATGCCACTTGTAATGAAATAATTTGTGCAATAACTTAACCGAATCTACGCAACATACATGCTCAAGAGAAACCTATATCTAGTTTGCATGCTTTAATAGTAAGTCGAAATACGGCAAACACGCAATAACACACAATAATTTCTTGAGCATATGGAATTATCAAACACGAAAAAATAAATAATAATTTAAACATAAACCTAAATTAATTTCCTAATACGAAAGAAAACAACTAAACCATGTATAAAGAAATAACATACTAACGGATAAATCATGCTCAAATACATGGTTGGATGAACGGAATATGTATATCCCTCAAGTGGTACTTGGAGTTGTTTCCCAAGTACAAACCGCACTACCGTCCATTCAGATTTGGCTATGGAATTTACGTATGGGTTTCCATCCGATATACCACAAGAGAGAACACATATTCCATTCATCCCAAAGTCATATCACATACCAATCCAAAATACTCATGCGAAATAAAGTAAAAAAATAATAAAAATAAAGGAGGATAAGTAAGATGGGTGGCCTCAGGTCTTACCTTTTAAGTCACTTTTCGGGAGTGCATTTCACGGTGTCGGAAGGGTTATCATTTCTGTTATTTTCACTGGTCCGTTGTTTCTACTATTTTCACTGTTTTCACCTTTTTCACTGGTTCGCTATTTCCGATGTTTTGTCTATTTTCACTCGCAGTTTTCGTTTGCTGTTTTCTCTGATTCACTCACTGTTTCCGCTCGTTGTTTTCTATATTTTCATTGCAGTTTTGTTCACAGTTTTGGGAACTAATTTTCGGGACTGCAGGGGGTGATTATTGGGACTGGTTTTGGGTGATTTGCACACTGTTTTGGGGGTGTTTTTGGGGGCCGTTTTGCTTTGGTCAGGGGGACTGCTTACGGGGACGTGTCTCAAGTGGCCATGAGGGGTGATGAACGTGTTTTATTGGATGCGTTGGTTATGAGGTCTGCATGCATGTGTTTTACATGGAGAGGGGCATGTTGAGTGGCGTGAGGTTGAAGGTAATTTAGTCAGCTAAAAGGATTTGTTTATGTGCGTCAGTGTGTGTTATATGTATGAGCGGCATGCATGTGTCTGGGGTTTTTGGATGTGTCGGTTAGGTGAGAAGACGGGGTGGTTCATGGTCGATGTGGGATTTTATTGGTTGATATGTGCGTTCATGAGGTCTGCTGAGGTGTGGCTGCGGTGTTGGGTTGAATTGAGGCTTCCAAGTGGGGTCTTTTACGTGTGTTGAACGTGAAGGTTATGGATGTATTGGCTGCATGAGGGTTGAGTTGAGGGATGTGTGGCTGTTGGCTAGTGAGTCGGTGCCAGGTGTGTGAGTGTTTAATTTATGTGTTGGCTTGTGAATGTGAGGGCTTCATGCACGTTCAACGTGCAGTTCGGTGGGAGAGGGCTTGTGTGGAGAGAGTGAAGTTTGGTGTGGGTTCTTTCAGTGAGAGTGGCTAGTGGGCGCTGATTTGAGTGTGTTGAAGGGGGCTGCTCACGTGTGCATGGAGTTTGAGAGGCTGCTTGTGTGAGATGAGTGATTATGTCGAGAGAGAGAGTGGGGGGTTTCACATGTGCATGTTTTGTGGCTGTTATTGTACGTCAAATAGGGTGCTGTTTTAAGGAGATAATGGCGTGAAGATGAAGGGCTTGTGAGCTGTGTGATTTGCGTGGAAATGCAGGCTAATGAGTGGCAGTTTGAAGGCTTGAATTGAGACTATTTCATGCAAGATTGGGGACGTGAAATTGAGTGGATTGTGAGGGGTTTGTCACGTGATCAGCTAGGGTTTTATTGTTTTGGCCATGTCTTGTTTGTATGTGTTGGGTTTCTAGATTAGTCCCAAGATCGATTTCAAGCATAAAACATGTGCGAATACAACAAGAAGTATGGCGGAATCATACTTACAATGATCGGATTTGCGATGCGTCGAACATAAAACATTTGCTCCCTTGATGAAGCTCTCGGCAATGGCTAGATTTTGTGCTCCACCAAATTCGGTCACCACCTCCATGGAAGTGTTGGTGTTTGATAAGGTCCCAAGATTATTAAACAAGCATGAAATAAGTGCGAATACAAATCAACGAAGTTGCGGAATACTTACATCGATCGGTTGAGCGACGCTAGAGGCAATAAAAATGAATTATGCTCACTTTTTTCTACTCAGCAGTGGCTGCTGTTTGCCCCTCATTTTTGGCCATCAATCTTCAAGAATCCAAGTTGCAAGCTTCGTCAAATGATTCCCGGCTCATGGGTGGACGTCTCTATCACCTTCGCATGATCCCGGAGTGTGCTAGCACTCTTGATTTTGCAATAAAATCACACTTGCTTCCCTTCACTGTCACGGTTTTCCCAGAAAACAGAACAAGAAAATGGCGTGAGAGAGAGAGAGAGGAGTTTTTGGCTCCAAAAACGTGAGAAGAGAAAGTTGTGTAAGAGAGATGAAAAACTGTAATAGATTAAATGATTTCTAAAATCCATTTACCATATACAACTTTTGATTTACAAAAATTCAAGCAATTAAATGCTTTCCATCAACTCCCATCAATCCTCAATCCATCAATCTATCAAATCAAGTGACATGTTGTCACATCACTCAAAGTGACTAATGATTTGACGTTTGATGCAACTAGCGATTTGATGCTTGATTTGACTTACATACCGCACTCGAATTCAAAATGCAAATGAGCTCACAAATAATCTCGGGCTCGGGTTCGCTAATTCCAAATTAACTAATTTTCTGTTGCGTCGTAATTAAATGATTAGGTCTAGCTAAATCACTATTCACGTCGCTAATGAATTAATTCTAAATTATTTTGTTCGCTCGAATTAAAATCTAATTTTAATTCCGCGTCGAAATCCAATTTCGTTTAATATATCGAATATATTAATTTAACCGATTAATTCCAAATTAATCGTTTTCTCTCTTTAAATGATATTTTATCTTGGATAAAATATCTCCGTAATTAATGTCAGATTAATTTTGCCTCTCATCTAATTAATCCCAGATTAATTAAAAGCGTGAGTCATACGTCATCGGTGAATCTTCAGGAAGCGACCCATGAGATCCCCGGATATGTTGGCAGTAAATTCGGTCGTCGGACTATCGGAACATGTAAGTACCTCGTACTACGTTTATACCGATTTACAAGACAAGGTTGGCTTCTAGCAAAGCACCATGCCTACCCAATTCTCCAGAAATATGCTTACAGGAATAAATGATCTATATCAGGTGTAGTATACGTAGTATTGTGTATGTCGATCCAGTATCGGATGATCACGTGCTAGGCCTGAGGCTGGAATTGTGTCTGCCACGTACGAAGCACATGTCGGATGTCTGGTAACTTGTCTCTATAATCGGATAAACATGACCTTGTCATTTTATCCCGATGACTGCAGTACTTAAGAGTACTAGTACCGTATCCTACGTGACCATCATCTCCATATTACTGGAGTAACACTTCCGTCTTGACATCACACCCAACACACTACGATTCTCAATATACCCAGCATAGGCGTACATAGAACCTGTTAAAGCCCTGGATGACCGCAACCAAAGTATATTGATTGTCGCAAGTATTAGCGGTGCAAGTCTCAGGTTAAGACCAAATACACCTACCCTGATTTCAGACTTCCATAAACACATAGTCAGACTACCAATGGAATTCCGAGGGGGTCTATCCAGAGCGAAGCTGTTTCCAATACCATCGGTAAAACACAACCTCCTATTACACTTGCATGAGTATCTTATACCCAAATATATGAGAACTATATTGTTGTATCCTCACAACGGGCACAAGTGTAATACTAGTCTTTTACGTATTTATCGATGTCCAATCTCGATAATACTTTGACTAGGGATATTTAATGATTTATCCTTCGTGGAATGATACTGTCTCATATCATTCTCAATCCATGAACAAATCACACGGACCTCCTATCATTTATACATCTAGGTGATCTAATCACAAATGATAAGAGTGCAATCTCCTTTGTCACATAGTTAATTTGTACAACAACACCATGATCTATACAAATAGTGACGCTATGGGTCATAATTGTCCAACAATCTCCCACTTGGCCTATAGCCAGTCACTTGAGTGTCTTACACCTGAACTATATACGGTTGGCTCAAACTGCTAAGAAAAGGCTTTCGTCAGCGGAATTGCATGATTATCATCTGATGTGATTTATTCGATCATCACATTGCCATGATGTATGATCCGAACGAATCAGATGAATAGTCGAAGTATATATGTGGATCGTTGATGAGACCATTAATTCTTTAGCATGTGCTGACGTTTAGCTCAGCTGCTAACAGAACTATATCTAATCTATTTAGATTTGTTGTCGACCTAGAAAGCTTCTATTGCTGCCTCAGCTGCAGCAATATTCCGCATTTGTTGTTTATATGGTAACAGTATCTTGCTTGGAAGATTTCCAGCTCACTGTTCCGTTATTCAAACTGTAAAGTACCGTTTACGACTTATAGTCGTTTTATCGGTTTAGGAAACTTACAGTAGTGATCCCAGTCACTTCAAGTTCTCCATCTCCATAGATTAAGACAACATCCTTAGATCTCTAAGATACTAACAGATGTTCTTAATATCAATCCAGTGACTATCACTTGGATTGGCCTGTTTGTGAATCCATATGCTCAAAGCGTATGAGACACCAGGTCGCGTACATTTTTCAATGTATGGTTTCTCGGAGAGTTTTATCAAAAGCCAAGCTTCACCGATTGTTTTTATTGGAATATCATTTCCAAGAAATGACATATATTATCAATATTTTATAGGACAACCACTGTCAGTGCGCTCCCACTAACCCTCTTATATATACAAGAATCATTTTCGTTTCCAATTAAATCATAAAATATTATGATTACATCAAAACGATAATTCCAAGAACCTATGCTTGCTTCAATCCAAACATGGATCGAATAACCTGCAAACCTTGTTTGCTTGTTTAGATTCGACAAAACCGCCAGGATGTTGTAAACATCCTCCAAAAGCTTTCCGTTTAAGGAAATCGATTTTCCCGTTCAGCTGTCATATTTCATACATGAAACATGCAGCATTAGCAAGCATTATCCAAATGGATTTACCGTGGCAACAGGTAAAAGGTTGAATCGAAATCAACACAATGTTGATAATGATACCTTTCCGCTAAAAGCCTAGCTTAGAACGTTGGTATGTTGCCTTCCATGTATGTCTTCCTATAAGACTTATAAAGTACCAATAGGCACAATGCCTTGTGGTACATTAACTAGTATCCAAACTTGGTTGATATACATGGAATCCATTTCGGATGTCATGGCACTTTGCCATGATAGGGAGTCGATACCTTGTATCACTTCCTCATACGTAGTCAGTTGGTATACCTCAATAAGATTGACATCTTTATGAGGTGAAATCAGAAACCCATACCCCAGGTTGTTTTCTGACTCTCTCCGACATACGCGGTTCTTGTGTATTCGAAGATTACTGGTATAGTTTCATCCTTGATGAACTATTTTGTGTTCCATTAAGATTCGGTGCCTTGAATAGTATTACTCTGATTTTCATCGGGTCTTACTATCCTCCCACTTACCACTGCATATCGGTATTCCTCTTAGGAAAACCGCATGGCGAGCAACAATCTAATTGTTCTCTTGTGAGATGTATAAGTACTATACTTTGGTATCCCTAGGATAACCTATAATTGGCATTTTTCCAATTTGGGTTCTTGTTTGGTATCATCCAAACATATGCATAGCATTTCCAAATTATCAGGAATGTGAAACTCGGTTTCTTTCCTGTTCATATCTAATATGAAATATGTCAAACAGATTTTTATGGAACCTTATTCAAAATAAGTCATGCACTATAAATGCTTATCCGTTGAAGGAAATGGTAGCTCAGAGCGACTAATGATTAACCTTATCATGTCCAACAAAATTTGGTTACTCAGTTCGGACACACCGTCAAATTGACGTGTTCCGGGAGGAGTCCTCATTGAAAAAATACTATCTCTTTCAAGTATATTAGAAACTTATTGCTTAAGTATTTTCCATTACGGTCTTACCGTGACGGTATAATACTATAGCCGATCTGTTTGTCTATTTCGTGTCGAAAACTTTAAAAGTTTCCGATTTATATTTCTAAAGAAACACGTAACCATAACGCGATGCCACATCCGTAAAGGTTACGAAATTTTCATATCCACTTCTAGCCTAGCTAGATATGGGCCCACTTGCTTCACTATGAACTAGGGCTAACAGATGGGTGGCATTTACACTTTTACCAAGTAAATAGTGTTTTAGGCACTTTGCCCAATAAACTAGATTCGTAGACTTTATTTGAATAAGATCAAATCAGTCCTAGTACCCACTCTTCGAAAGTGTGGATATACGATTCTTGTTTGATTGTGTCCCAGACAACAATGCCACAATTAAGTCTCTTCTGATCAAATCAGTTTCAGTTATTTGTTTGTCATGTTATATGTTTGAGATTTATCTATATTCAAAATATAAATGCTGTTATTCACATCTAATGTGTTTATCTCAATATCATCTTTATATAATAAAACACTTTATTGTTCTAAAATATAAAGGTTCAATCCGCAATAGATTAGACACTAATATAGAGATAATGTATCTAGTCAAACTAGTTACATCCTAACAGTTTCCAAATTTAGGTACACTCCCGAGGGTAGTTCCTAAAATTAGGTTTCTTCAATTAAAACAGCGACTTTCGTCCCGTTTCCGA
Source organism: Zanthoxylum bungeanum (assembly GCA_019454045.1). Classification (NCBI taxonomy): domain Eukaryota; kingdom Viridiplantae; phylum Streptophyta; class Magnoliopsida; order Sapindales; family Rutaceae; genus Zanthoxylum; species Zanthoxylum bungeanum. Next base: position 13,746 of record SKCR01004618.1, on the reverse strand, counting down.
TTCGCAGATAAATCTCTATTAAAGTTAGTATCCTGTTCAAAACAGATTCTGAACATCAATACATATGTTTTATATACCACACTAAGTATTTAAAATCCAATTTCAATACTAGTAGTGAACATAATTTTGACAAACATATTTGAAGTCAGAGTCTTGCTCGTCTTCAATTCATTCATGTATGCTTTGTCCAAACGGCAGTCACGCTTCCGCGATCCCGTTTGCCACAATTTAAGCAGACATTTTGGGATATGTCCTTTATCTTCCCAGAAGATTATAATGATTTTGCCTTTGCCCATTTTCCACATTCCAGAAGCCTTTGGCCAAGCCTTGGCCTTCTAGAATATCGAAGTAAGGTGCGCCTTGCGCTACTTGCCTATTGCAAACTTTGACTTCATCTCCTAGAGAATAGTCATTAACTCTCCAAGAGTTAAGTATTGCAATTTAGTACTTCTAAGATTCTAAGGATAGATTCTTTGAAGATCCTTCAATTTCATTATCATACTTTAAGGATCTAATCCTTATTTCTGATTCAGAAATTAATGAGTCTACTGCGACAAGCATAATGGATTAAGCACTAAAGTTATCATTACATAAATCTTCTAAAGATTATGCTCTACTATTTGCTTAACTCCTAGCTTAGGCATAATATGTAATTTTATCAAATAAAGTAACTTATTATTTTCCAGGACCATCCTGAAATTTTATTCCCAATTTTGAAAATTAAACCATTTAAATACATTTTCCTTAGGATTATGTTTTAAATGTCAATCTTTCAATTATATCTTTATTCTAATAGTCCAACTATTTAATCAACGGTTTAGGTAATTTTTATTATAATGATTACAACAGTCCAACTATTTAATCAACAATAATTTAATAGATTAAAATCAATTATATTGATTACTATAATCCAATTATAAAATCAACTATAAATCAATAGTTTGAATACAGTCCAACTGTTAATTAAAACAACATTTAAATATTAGTCCAACTAACATTTAATTTATTTGACGAATGATATTTGTGAATGAGCGCGTATGGCAAGTAATTAAACGAATATTGAAAATTCAATTCTTGCCTCCCATTATTTTTCGGCGAGCCTCTAACCCTCTGTCGAGTACTCAGGAAACCGTGTTTCCTAGTGGGCTAGGATCCCGTTAAATATCACACAATCTTGACTTTGGCCAACAAATTGTATGACAATTAACTAGGTAGATCTCTAAGAACGATTGGATCCAATCCAATTCCTAGATCCGGTAGGGGGACATCCAAGTCCGAAACATATATCTTATATATGCCAATACATCCAATGTATTACCTAACCTTTTTCCTCTGAATCAACTAAGCCTTGGCCTTGGCACAACAAACTTAGTGATCCCAGTTAAGCGCGACCCATTGACCATGGAAAGCTTCGTAATCAATGTCGATGGACAAGAAGTGGTCTTGACTTTGGCCAACAAACCACAACTTGGACAAGACACCAATATGGAACAAAGCTCTCATGATTCAAACACATCCTCGATGGGCAAAGGCCTTGACTTTGGCCAACAAGCCAATGCCAGTCTCGGATCTTGAGTGAGAATCACTAAATGGAAGGAAAAATGCTTAATATTTTGTGAGGGTTTTTCGAGTGCAAATTGGCAACCAATTTATTATCTTTGTTAAGAAATCATCATCATACACCCTTAAACATGCATTCTAAACACATAATAAAGCGCGTATAAATAAATAATAATGATATGCAGATGGATACTTTACACATTGATCCTAGATCAAATCTCTCTCTTTCTCTCTCCTGCTAGCACATGTATTTACTTCTACCCGTTACACTACACTTCTATAGAAACCTCATTTACATTGAGGGGAATAGGTGAGAAGAGAATACAAAGAATATGGAGGTAATAAGGCTGGACACGCAGGTCCAATTTAATAAATAAAATTTATTACAACAATTTTTAAAATTATCCCACCCATCTAATATCCACCTGATATACATTATTCATGCATCGCAACCACGTATTCACACAAGCATGTTATCAATCAATCTAATCAAATTAATTAATCTGATAATTAGTGATCATCCAATGTTCAAACAACAATTTGATTTTGCTCGAGTCAAACTCATTTTGCGAATAAGTACTCAAAGTACGAATTCTCGAATTAAATTAAACTACATAATTAAATCAAATTCAATTTGTATTTAATACTAATTCGCTATTTCATTCCAAATTAAATACTAGACTTTATTAACGAACCTATACAACTTAAATTCCAATTTTAATCGTTACGGGTCTCAAAGCCCGATTAACGTCCAACGTCAATTCAATTAAAGTCCAATGGGCTTTTAATTAATTTCTTAAGGCGTGGGCTTTTGGTCAACTCGGGTCAAACCGAATAACCAAAATCCAATTCGGGAATTACCCCATAAGCCCAGAAATCAATTTTGGCCCATTAGGCCCAATTAAACTTTAAAGGTCCATTAAGTCGCATTTGGGCTTTATCGAAGCGGTTTTGGGTCCAATTTGATCCAATCTATTTGGCCTAAACCTAACTTGGTACAACCAAGCCCAATAAACCCAATAACAACTTTAAAAGCCCAAATCCAATTTTAAGGCCCAATATAATTAAATTACAAAATCCAATTTTACAATTTAATTGCCTAAAGTGTATAACACAATTAATCACCCAAATCAATATTTCCAAAACATCAAATTAGCCTAATTAATCATGCTTATCATTATTAAATTATGTCCAACACAATTTAACAAAAATCAAACCCAAACATGTTTTTTCACTCTCGGGATTGGAAGGTAATTTTATTTACGATTCGGTTTCAATCTAATTAATTCCACAATCGACATTAAATCAACATCCCAATTGATTCCAACTCATCCAATGAATCAAAAAATCAAAAATTACCAAGAATTAGGGCACTCATGTATTCGGCCAACACAAGAAATTTGGGGAAAAATGTTCCAAATAATTTTTCAACAAATTGATCCAATCAATCTTCAATTAAAACATATTTAAGCAAACTAATTCATCCAATTTCATTAAAACATGCTCAAATACAATTTACCCAAATTTTAAGCCCTAATCATTTTCAAACTTTAGCCTTCCTCAAGATACCATTTTGGTGTTTGCTAAGGTCCAAAAATCATTAAACAAGCATGAAATAAGTGCGAATACAAATTAGATTTTAATCGATAAAATAATATATTCTATATATTATATGAAATTGGATTTCGAGGCGGAATTAAAATTAGATTTTAATTCGGACAAACGAGTTAATTTGTTAGCGACGTTAATAGTAATTTTTCTAGGCATAATTATTTAATTAAATTTGATTTAATTACGTCGCAATGGAAAATTTGTTAATTTGGAATTAGCGAACCCGAGCCCGGGATTGGTTGCGGGCGTACTCGCATTGCAAATAAAGTGCGGCCCACAAGTCAAATCACGCGTCACATCACATCGCACATCATTCAAGTGATTGATGTCTTGTCACTTTGAGTGATTGAGATGCAGTCACTATTCATGAAAGAAGTGGTTGTGGGCATTTAATGAGATTTTTGGCTCCAAAATTTGGTTTGACTTTTGGAAATGATATACCAAAATTTTGTAAAGCTTTTTCATTATGTTTTTAGAAAACAAAACACATTTTTTCTCTCCCAAGGCCTTTGGCCAAATCTCTTTACCTCTCCATTTGCCGAATGGCCATCATTCTTCTCTTCCATTTGGCTTGGCCGAATGGATCAAGAACAAGGAAAGATTTGTGGCAAATCATTCCATTGCTATCACATAAAGAGTCATCCCAAGGTGATAGGGAAACCGAACACATAAGCATGGAATCACCATTTATTAAAGCTTGGAGCTTGGAGATCCATCAATGAAGCTTGATCGAAATGGAGCACACCAAAGGGAGAAAGCCGAGAGCTTCAAGGGAGCAAAAGGCTTGTGTTCATCGCATCTCAAAAACCGCTCAATGTAAGTATGTTTCCGCCATATTTCTTGATGTATTCACATATGTTTGATGCTTGAAAATGATACTTGGGACTTAATAGAAACCCAAACAATGGTATCTTGAGCCATTTTGAGCATGAAACATACTTAGGGTTAAAATTGGGCAAAATTTATTTGAGCATGTTTAGTGAAATTGGATGTTTGAGTATGCTTAAATTATGATAACATGGTGTTATGCATTGTCAATTTGATGAATTTTGGATTGGAAAAATTTTCCCCAAAATGTGAGGCTTGGCCGAATACATTAGAACCCTAAAAGTCTTGGATTTTTGTTTCGTTGATCATTGGATGACTTGAAACGATTGGAAATGTTGATTTAATGTTGATTGTGGATTTAATTGGATTGAAACCAAATCAGACATAAATTAACCTACCATTGGCGAGACTACTAGCATGAAATTGGGTTTGATTTTTGTTTAAAATATGTTGGACATGTTTTAATGTTGATAAGCATGATTAATTAGGCTAATTTGTGTTTTGGAAATATTGATTTGGGTAATTAATTATGTAATACACTTTGGTTAATTAAATTGTGAAATTGGAATTTTTATGATTTAATTAAAAATGATATGAGACAATATCAGTCCACGAAGGATAAATCATTAAATATCCCTAGTCAGAGTATTATCGAGATTGGACATCGATAAATACGTAAAAGACTAGTATTACACTTGTGCGCGTTTATGAGGGCACAACGGCATAGTTCTAATATATTTGGGTATAGGATACTCATGCAAGTGTAATATGAGGTTGTGTTTTACCGATGGTACGGGAAACATCTTCGCTCTAGCTTGACCCCTGCGGAATCCCATTGGTAGTATGACTATGTGTCTATGGGAGTCTGCAATCAGGGTAGGTGTATTTGGTCTTAACCTGAGACTTGAACCGCTAATACTTGCGACAATCAATATACTTTGGTTGAGGTCGTCCAGGACTTTAACAGGTTCTATGTACGCAAATGCTGGGTATATTTAGAATCGTAGTGTGTTGGGTGTGATGTTAAGACGAAAGTATCACTCCATTCATATGAAGATGATGGTCACATAGGATACGGAACTCGTTCTCTTAAATGCTCGAGCTATCGGGATATTATGACTAGGTCATGTATATCCGATTATAGAGACTAGTTACCAGACATCCGATATATGCTTCGTACGGGGCAGACACAATTCCAGCCCCAGGCCTAGCACGTGATCGTCCGATGCTGGATCGAAATACGCAATACTACGGTATACTACGCTTGATATAGATCACATATTCCTATAAGGATATTTCCGGAGAATTGGGTAGGCATGGCGCTTTGCTAGAAGCCAACCTTGTCTTGTAAATCGGTACAAATGTAGTACGAGGTACTTACGTGTTCGGATAGTCCGACGACCGTATTTACTGCCAACATATCCGGGGATATCATGGGTCGCTTCCCGAAGATTCACCGATGATGTATGACTCGCACTTTATTAATCTCGGATTAATTAGATGAGAGAGAAAATTAATTTGGGATTAATTACGGAGATATTTTATCTGGGATAAAATATTAATTAAAGAGAGAAAATGATTAATTTGGAATTAATCGATAAAATAATATATTCGATATATTATGCGAAATTGGATTTCGACGCGGAATTAAAATGAGATTTTAATTCGGGCGAACGAATTAATTTAGAATTAATTCGTTAGCGACGTGAATAGTGATTTCTCTAGGCGTAATCATTTAATTACGACGCAACGGAAAATTCGTTAATTTGGAATTAGCGAACCCGAGCCCGGGATTATTTGCGAGCGCATTCGCATTTCGAATTCGAGTGCGGCACGCAAGTCAAATCAAGCGTCAAATCGCTAGTCTCATCAAGCGTCAAATCACATGTCACTTTGAGTGATGTGACAATTTGATTGATTGATTTGAGTGATTGATGTGGTAGTTGAAAAGCATTAATTGCTTTTGCTTTTGACTTTTGGGAAAATGGAAAAGTGTTTTGGTATTTGATTTTGGAAAATCAAATATATATATAACATTTTTTATTTTATTTTCTATCTCTCCCTTTACCACTTACGGTTTCTTCTCTCTTTCCCTCCTCTTTGCACACGGCTTGGAGCCATTTTTTCTCTCAATTTTTTCTCTCCCTTTACCACTTTTAGGAAAATGGAAAAGTGGTTTGGGGTGGGGAATAGTATCTTGTTTTTTTGTTTATGTGTTATTTTTAGTCAAAATTTTTCGAAAAATACAAAAAAAATTGAAAAAGTTTAAAAAAATCAAAAAAATATTTTGTGTTTTTTTTTGTGTTTTTAACTTGATTAGTCTGGTGAAATTGGTAAAAGATAGCTGAGTAAGGAGTTTCCACTCCTGAGACGTATCTCAAACTTGTTTTGAAATAAGTTAATTTTTGTTTATTTCCTTTTAAATTATTTAATTTGTAAATTCTCCATAAAACTGACTTAAATGGATCTTCATATGCTCAGTTGGCAGGTATTATCAACATACATAGTAACATACAGACATAAGTTGTATTTGAAAAGTTTGTAATATTCAGTGCTCCAGTTTAGTCGGAGGAAGCATCTCAAAAAGCGATGGGATAAAAAAAAAACATCTGATATCCGAGTTATTAAGTCCGTATGGGTGTTTTAACAACTAGTGCCCTAAAACCAACTGGTTTGGGAGTCACTGGCCCAAAGCTCGCTACATGGATCGAAGGTGCTGCAAAAATATATATATCTGAAGTCTGAGAAATTAAGTCTGTATGGGTGTCTTAACACCTGGTGCCCTAAAGCCAACTGGTTTGGGAACCACCGGCCCAAATCTCGCTACATAGATGGAAGATATTGTATATAAATAAAAAAAATCAAAGAAAAAAAAATCAGAAAAATTATTCCATTGCTGTAAAAAGGTGTGAATTCGAATAAAACTTTAGGACAAAAATATTACCCTCTTATCAACTACACTTGTGACTGTTGTTGGCAAAAATGAGTTGAATAATACTTTGTTGGTTGTGTATATGGAGAATGGTAAATAAATTTGGAGAATTTACTTATTCGGTAATTTAGAAAGAAACAAAACAACTAGTAACTTGGCGTAGAAGTTTCACCTGATTAGTCACTAACTTTCTTTATTCTCTTTTCTCTTGTCTTTTTGCTTTTGTGTGCATTAGTTTTACTACCTTTTTACTTTTGTAAAATGTTTGTGGGTATCATTGCTGTAAACCCTCACGAGACTACAACTCGTCCACTAGGGACACCTAGGGGTTTAAAGGCTTGTTGCATACGCTAAATGCAACCGTGATCCCTACGAAAGTGGCTTAGTTTAATTTTAATTTTATTTTGTTGTTTTGCTCGAGGACTAGCAAAAGTTTAGGTTTGGGGGTGTGATGAGCGGAAAATTTATCAATATTTACCGCCCATTTAACTTAATATTTTGTTTAGTTTCTCGGGTTTGATGAACGTTTTGATGTGTTTTAGTTTATTTTGCAGATAAAATAATATCGGGTCAAAATGAAATCATTTAGGATGAAATATGGGTCAAATAAGGGCAATTATTGGACTTGACATATTAATTTTGGAGATTAGAAACTTGAAACGGCGTTTTGACAAAGTGCAGTTTTGGAAATTCCAATTTTGCACATCTGTCGTATTGTGGGCATAACGTTTTATTCCGATATGGGATTGAGCTGATTCAAGTGTCACATTAAAGAAGACTCAAATATCTACAACTTTGAAAGACAAAATATTTTCGAATTCGGAAGATTTCATGACCGAAATTGATGAACCATCCAGAAGTGTGTAGTGTGTAATTATTAAAGTCATTTTCAATCATTTTCAAAGCAAAAAATAAATTAATAAATAAATAATAAAATTATCAAATCATCACCAAACATGATAAGCAATTAGTGAAGCAATTAATAATGTATTTGGTGGAGTAATTAGTGGAGAAATTAATAATGGATTTGGTGGAGAATTTGATGGATGATTTGATGGAGGCAAAATTTTACCTATAAATACCAAGCCATTTCATTTGTAAATTTCATACTTTATTCTTTGAAATTCCTTAAGAATAAATAAGAAGATTGTATCTTGTTTGTTTATTTACAGCTTTTAGTAATTAATTTTCACTTTCGCACTTTTTTTCTTTACTTTTCAATTTTTACTTTCCACAATTTACTTTTACGCACAATACTTTCCTTTCTTTACTTTTTCAGTTTTTACTTTTCAAGCAATGAGGAGGTAATTCCCCATTGCTGGGGTGAAAGGTAAAGCTTTTATTATTGATATTTAGATTAATCTCCCTTAATTATAATATATAAACTATTTAAAACCTGACTTAATGAGGATACCGTTATATTGGCTGGTTGGTAATTAATTATAAATTGGTTTTAACCTGACTAAGTATGGATTCCGTCTGGTTGGTCGGTTAGTAATTAATTATTAATTTGACTTAATCAGGATACCGCCTATATGGCTGGTTGGTAATTATCATGAAAAGTTAATATATTATATTAAGAGAGATATCTAAAATAGTAGTAATAAAAGTTGATCCTCTAACCCCCAGCATTTTCTTTTATTGTACTTTTACTTTATTTACTTTCAGCAATTTACTTTTCAGCAATTTACTTTCAGTAATTTTCTTTTACTTTTTTTTTCTTTTTTACTTTTTACTTTTTACTTTTACTTTATTTACTTTTCAGCAATTTACTTTTCAGTATTTAATTTTCAACGATTTATTTTATGTCTTTTATTTTATTTAAATTTTCACTAGCCCTAGTTATGTGTCGTAACTAAGTTAGTTATCCATGGTTGTGATGAATTCCAATATCACAGGTTTATAAGGGGTTAGATTATAGTTTGGGTAATATAAAGATTTATTTATTGAGTCTTAATCTTAATGCTTTTTATTAACTGGCCATTAATAAAATTGATTAGGTAAACTTAAAATGAACTTGGAAAAGAGATTTTAGGTTTAAGACCTTAGACTCAGTAGCCCACGATCTTCCTTGAGGATAGATAACCCTTTAATAGATTTCCTTACAGGATAGGAATATACCTGTCGGGCGGGGGTAGCCATAATTGGAACTTAAACTTAATGAATCCAAGTAATTTGGTTGACATAGGCATATGGTTCAATTGGGTTATACTGGGTATTTTTAATTGACCATCGGAAGAGGCTTTTACATAATTTAGTGTTCCAGGTTAGTAAATCAATATATTACCCAACTATAAGATAACCACTTCATCTTTAAATAATATTGGAAGAATTCACAACCCTAGATAGTTTTATTAATTTGGAATTTCATAAATTTACTTTCGCGAAATTTTATTTAGTTTGTTTTAAATTTAATTTTTAAAATCACAGTCCCAATCAAATCAAACAAACCATTAGATACTAGTAATCATTTGGCCTTATAAATTAATAGCATAGGTATTAAGTCCTCGTGGGATCGATACTTTTTATACTACTTGAACGATACGTGCGCTTGCGTTATACGGGTGCGTAAGCACCAGTCAAGTATGTTTCTCGATATACCAAGAAGAGGCGTACATAGAAACCGGTTAAAGCCCCGGGCGACCACAACTAAAGTATATTGATTGTTAGCGATGCAAGTCTCAAGTTAAGACCAAATACACCTACCCTGATTTCGGACTTCCATAGACACATAGTCATACTACCAATGGAATTCCGAGGGGGTCTATCCAGAGCGAAGCTGTTTCCCATACCATCGGTAAAACACAACCTCCTATTACACTTGCATGAGTATCCTATACCCAAATATATGAGAACTATGCCGTTTGTGCCCACACAACGCGCACAAATACTAGTCTTTTACGTATTTATCGATGTCCAATCTCGATAATACTCTGACTAGGGATATTTAATGATTTATCCTTCGTGGACTGATACTATCTCATATCATTCTCAATCCAGGAACTAATCATATGGACCTCCTATCATTTATACATCTTTGTGATCTAATCATAAATGATAAGAGTGCAATCTCCTTTGTCACATAGTTAATTTGTATAACAACACCATGATCTGTACAAATAGTGACTCTATGGGTCATAATTGTCCAACAATCTCCCACTTGGCCTATAGCTAGTCACTCGAGTGTCTACCACCCGAACTATGTACGGTTCGCTCAAATTGCTGAGGAAAGGCTTTCGTCAGCGGATTTGCATGATTATCGTTTGATGCGATTTATTCCATCATCACATCGCCACGATGTATGATCCGAACGAATCAGATGAATATCAAAGTATGTATTGTTGGATAATATGACCCATAGCGTCACTATTTGTACAGATCATGGTGTTGTTGTACAAATTAACTATGTGACAAAGGAGATTGCACACTTATCATTTGTGATTAGATCACCTTAGATATATAAATGATGAGAGGTCCCTATGATTTATTCCTGGACGGAGAATGATATGAGACAGTATCAGTCCACGTAGGATAAATCATTAAATATCCCTAGTCGTAGTATTATCGAGACAGGACATCGATAATGCGGAATAGGCTAGTATTGCACTTGTGTGCGTTGTGAGGGCACAACGGCATAGTTCTCATATATTTAAGTATTGGATACTTATGCAAGTGCGATAGGAGGTCGTGTTTCACCGATGGTACGGGAAACAGCTTCGCTCTGGATAGACCCCTCGGAATACCATTGGTATTATGACTATGTGTCTATGGGAGTCCGACATCAAGGTAGGTGTGTATAGTCTTAACCTGAGACTTGCATCGCTAATACTTGCGATAATCGGTAGACTTTGGTCTTGGTGGTACAGGGCTTTAACCGGTTCTGCGTACACCACTTCTGGGTTTATCAGAGAGTCGTGGTGTATTGGGTGTGATGTCAAGACGGAAGTATCACTTCAGTCATATTGGAGATGATGTCACGTAGGATACGGTACTAGTGCTCTTGAGTGTTGCGCAACCAATCGGGATATTGTGACCAGGTCATGAATATCCGATTATAAAGACTATGTTACCAGACATCCGATATGTGCTTCGGACGGGGTAGACACTTATCCAGCCCCAGCCCTAGCACGTGACTATCCGATACTGGGCCGATATGCACAATACTACGGTATATTACGCTTGATACAAATCTATATATTCCTGTAAGAATATTTCTGGAGAATTGGGTAGGCATGGCGCTTTGCTAGAAGCCAACCTTGTCTTGTAAATCGGTATAAACGTAGTACGAGGTACTTACGTGTTCGGATAATCCGACGACCGTATTTACTGCCAACATATCCGGAGATCTCATGGGTCGCTTCCTGAAGATTCACCGATGACGTATGACTCGCACTTTAATTAATCTGGGAATAATTAGAAGAGAGAGAAAATTAATCTGGGATTAATTGCGGAGATATTTTATCTCGGATAAAATATCGTTAAAGAGAGAGAACGATTAATTTGGAATTAATCGATAAAATAATATATTTGATATATTATTAGAAATTGATTTCGACGCGGAATTAAAATTAGATTTTAATTCGGGCGAATGAATTAATTTAGAATTAATTCGTTAGCGACGTGAATAGTGATTTCGCTAGGCGTGATCATTTAATTACGACGCGACGGAAAATTCGTTAATTTGGAATTAGCAAATCTGAGCCCGTGAGTGATTGCGAGCGCATTCGCATTTCGAATTCGAGCGCGGCACGCAAGTCACATCAAGCGTGAAATCGCTAGTCGCATCATTTGTCAAATCACTTGTCACTTTGAGTGATGTGACATGTTGTCACTTGATTTGAGTGATTGATGTAGAAGTTGAAAAAGCAACATTTGCTTTTACTTTTTGACTTTAGTATTTAATGAAAAGTAAAAGAATTGGTAAATGGTTTTATTAATTTTAGAAATTATAAAAACCTATTACATTTTATTTCCTTTTACTTTTCTCTCTCTCCTTTTACGCATCTCTTCCTCTCCCTCTCTTTTCTCTCCTTCTTCCACTTTCGGCTTGGAGCCGATTTCTTCAAAAAAAATTTTGGTATGACCGAATCAAGAAGAGAAGCAAGGAAGATGAAGAAGTGCTAGCACACCTTGGGTTATACATAGGTGATAGGGAAACGAATTTGTGAGCTTGGAAAGCTTGAAGCTTGGAGCTTCAATGGAGGTCATCAATGGCCGAACATGAAGGAGACCACCACCACCAAAACCGAGCAGTCCACAGCAAGGAGAAACCTTGGGCGAGCTTATGGAGGGAGCTTGAAGGCTTGTATTCTTCATTTCATCAAAACCCATCAATGTGAGTATGAATTCCGCACCTCCTTTGATGTGTAATCAACTCGTTTTTATGCATGATTTATGATCTTGGGACTTGATTGAAACTCAACAATGGTATCTTGAGCTATTGGTTGCATAAAACAAATTTAGGGTTCTTGAGCAAAATTTGGGGCTTTTTGATTTAAGCATGATTTTGACAAATTGTTTGTTTAAGAATGTTTGTATATGAATAACTTAGAGTTATATGTAATCAATTTGAAGAAAAATTAATTGGATTGATTTCCCCATTTGCTTATTGTTGGCCAAAACTTTATTTGGGTAAACTCAATTTGAGCATCAAATGATTAAATTGTTTAGTATAGTATGCTTGAATGAGGTTGAATTGATGTTGTGCATAATCAATTTCATGAAATTTGGTTGGATCCATTTTTCCCAAATTTTGGGCATGAAAAATTTGGGTAAACTTGATTTTGAGCATGTTTAATGAAATTGGATGATTTAGAATGCTTAAATGTTGTTTAATTGATGATTGATTAGATCAATTTGATGAAAAAGTGTTTGGAACAATTTTCCCCAATTTGCTTGTGATGGCCGAAAATATGATCCCTAAAATTGTCTTGGTTTTTTGATTTTTTGTTCATTGGATGACTTGGAAATCATTAGGGGATGTTGAATTTATGTTTGATTGGGTTCAATTGGATTTAATTTGATTTGGGCATAATTTCCCTCTTTGGCCGAGACACTTGAAGCATGAAATTGGGTTTGATTTTGATCAAATCATGTTGGACATGATTCATTGATGTTAAGCATGATTAATTGGACAAATTTGATGTTTTGGAAACTTTGATTTGGGCAATTAATAATGTTATACACTTTAGGTAATTTAATTGGGAAATTTGGAATTTTTGGAATTATTATTGGCTTAAAATTGGATTTGGGCCTCTTTAAGTTTTATTGGGTTTATTGGACTTTGTTGTACAAAGTTGGTTTAGGCCAAAATTGGTTGGATCCAATTAGACCCAAAACCGCTTCCAATGGCCCAAATGCGACTAATGAACCTTTAACGTTTAATTGGGCCTAATGGGCCTAAATTAATTTATGGGCTTATGGGGTAACTCCCGGATTGGACTTTGGTTGCGGTTTTGACCCGAGTTGACCAAAAGTCCACGCCTCAAGAAATTAATTAAAAGCCCATTGGACTTAAATTAAATTAATATTGGATATTAATCGGGCTTTGAGACCCGTAACGATTAAATTTGGAATTTAAATCGTAAAGGTTTATTTTATAAAGTGTAATATTTAATTTGGAATTAAATAATGAATTAGAATTAAATGCGTATTAAATTGGATTTAATTATATAATTTAATTTAATTCGTAGAAATCGTACTTTGAGTACGTGTTCACAATACGAGTTTGACTCGAACAAAATCAAATCTTTGTTTGAACATTGGATGATCACTAATTATCAGATTAATTAATTTGATTAGATTGATTGATAACA
>SKCR01004617.1:0-26204 GCA_019454045.1 Zanthoxylum bungeanum | reverse complement strand
CCTGTTCCGCTTAAGCCCGAAAAGGATGGCTTGACGCAAGATTTCCAACAATTCCAAAAAGTAAAAAAGTCAATGCTTTGCTTTTATGAAGTGCTACCTCCTCGACCGTTCTTTATTTCAAAATGTTCAGCAATAGGTCGATGTAAAAGTTCAGTGCCATCTGTGTTGTATTTTTCTGAAAATTCTATTCGAGAAATGTAAATTAAATATGAAAGTGATGACACAACTAAATTCCTAACGTATAAATACCTGGACCTCGAGCTGATTTAGGGTCCGCAAAGATCATCAAAATCAATCTGGAAAAAACAAAATTTAAGAAGATTTTAGGGTCTCGAGGCCAGACAGGGACCAAAAAAAAAAATTGATGATATTTGAGAGATCAGTCATGCTAATCTTCTCAAAAAATATACTAATCAAGCCCTCTACTTCACATGGTTTGATGGCTAATCTTTGCAAGCATTTAATTTTAAAGGGATGAAAAAAGAAAGTGGTCCTCTACTATCCAGGAATATATTTGATCATTGAGTCCTGAAGCTGCAGCAATTAAGGAAATGGTCCTTCTCAACTCTCAAGTTGCATGCAAATGTCAGTCAAAATCGTAAAACCATTTGAAGTGGGCATTTTGTCAAGGTCCCCTACTGGGTTTCTGACACGTGTAATGATTGTCTGGGGCGTTGGATTATGAAATTAGCCGAAAGAATGGACCTTCAAAGGAGAAGAGAAGGACAAAATGGTCACTAGCTAGATAAGTTATCAGAGGCCTAATGTCAGCTCTAGGTGGACTGGACCCGTTTGATCGGCTTGGATCTAAATAGTTTGAAGCAGCAAAGTAACAGACACAGATGTCAAATTTAAGCAGAAAGAAGCTGCATAATGGCTTCAGTTTCTATTTTCAACATTAAACGAAAGAAGGCTGAAAGTTAAATTTCTGGGAAAAGAATGCCCAAGTTTTAGTAGGAAAGTGTTCATTCTAAGACTCAGAAGTGATTAGTGGGGTACCCCATAATATCAAGGCATTAAAATGACACATCTAAAGGTGATCAAAAGTATCATTAGCTGCAAGATTCTCAAATTTCATAGTAAATTTGGTTAGCAACAGGACATGGGGCTTTAGTATCATATGTACAAAAAAAAAGAAAAAAAAAAAAGGATGATCCTTGAAAGGAAACACAAGAAATTGTTCTTTTACCTTTCCTGAAGGTTGATTTCCTAATTGCACTTTCTCCCATTTCTTTGCTTCCATGCATCATTGCTAATGTTTAGACAATAGATGGTATCAACCGGATTCTTAAAGGGAACTTACAAGTGGGCAAAGATTTTTGCACCGAGACCTCAAAACCAATCAAGTTGATTTTTTGTTATAGGGGCACGTCAAATTGTAAAATATATCCATGCATAACATGAGGTGGAAAAGGCTTATGCCACGGGTGATTTGACTGGAACACATACATAACATCTGCAATCTGGCCACAGCCTAAAAATTGAGGTAAAGCATTTCAGTTCGATGAGATTAGGCAACAGGTCAAGAGGAATGCTAATGTAATATCTCTATTGCTTAGGAGGAAGGAATCTTGAGAAATAGTGAACTTAACCCCAAGCAAGAGAAATACATCATCACAAACTATTATTTACATCTATAATCAGTGTAAGATGTGTTGGTGCCACAATGAAATGCCAAAGTACATAACAACTAATTAATATATTGCGGAGGACCTCCTAAACTTAAGAATATAGACACAGAAATATAGTTCAAAATCTCTACAGAAGAAAATCAAAAAAAGCCCGGAGGGAACACATAATAACACAGCTAACCTATCATTCCGAGGCTAGACTTACCCATTGCTCATCAGCTTGTCCAGCACCACATTGAGGTCTATGGACTGCCCATTTTCTGTCAGTTTCCTCACTGTTGCTCTCACCAGGTCTCTTCGGAAGCCCATTGCAGCAACCCTGTCAATAACATCATCAACAGGAACCCTGTTTGCACTCCCACCAGAAGCTGATTCACTATCCACACTAGATTCCATTGGAATAGCATGAGGTAATATCTTGGCTGTTGGCAATTGAGAGTAACTACTTCCACCACTATGTCCTGAAGGAGAAGTCGAAGATCGCACAACCTTCAGATTTGTACTGCTGGAGCCAAAAGGTGATTCACCATAAGGATAAAGATTTTTGGGACTAGAGTGCTCTGGTGGCAGCGAATACCCAGAACGGAACTCCGAATAAGGCCTTCTGGTAGTTTGGTCAGGCATATGCTGAGTAGAATCCACATAGAGCTGTTGGGTTGGGGGAAACCCAGCAGGTGGTAGAGAGGATTGCCGGACGCTTTGAGATGGCAATTTAGGAACAACTTCAGGGTTCTGACTAGATAGATGATGGGCCTTAAAATAAGCAGTACTGAAAGCTGGGTGCAGTTGAGGCTGCTGGTCCAAATGTGAGACTGATGGAAGTTGAGGTGATGGTTGATAAGGTTGATGTAGTGTTGGAGGTGGCGGCTGTGACTGCTGAGTTGAAGTCATACGGTACTGCCGAGGTGTGTCTTCCGTAGGTTTTGGTTGATTAGGTTGATATAGTGCAGCAGGTGATTGCTGAGTTATAGGCGTATGGTTCTGTTGATGTGTGGTTTCCAGAGTCAGAAGAGTTGATGGGCTGTAAGAATCGTATTGGGGTCCTTGCAGAAAAGAGGGGGTAATGTTATCTGGCAATTGGCTAGGAAGCTGCAGAGCAGTTGGTGCAGGTGTTGGCACATTAGATTGCAGTAGGTACACAAATCTTAAACATGAAATGCTAGCTAACACCAACATAACAGTGGCAAACAAATTTCCAAACTTAGTAGTTGCAAGAGACTTATCACACAAATTTCTCAAGAGAAATTTTTTATTCTATTGAATGTATATTCTGTCGCTTCCCAATGACATCCAAATAAAAGTTAATCATTACCTACTACAAAAATCTTGAACAGGGACATATCATTTCTGTCAATGCAAACTTGTGATGGAACACTGCATATTAAACCAGAGAACATGTATTCTGCCACAGTACAAGCTTGTCAAGAAATCAACAGCAATTGTCACCAATGAACCTCTCTTCAAAACCTTAAGTATGCAAGAATACAAGACAGTTACGAATGAAACAAAGAAAAGACATGTCCCTGCACGTCCTGAAATTACTCAAAAGAATTACCAGTGCTTAATTCCAGAAGTAATCCAAATGTTTGCCCTGATGATTTATACAGCAGCTTGACAAGTGCAAGGCTTTAACAATGTGACCAAACAAACAACTTGCAGAAACTCTTCATTTCTAAATTCAAAGGCAGCTTTGTTGAGTTAAAAGTGTTTTAAAGGAATGGATCCAAATAAGAATCTCAACCAGGCCATCAGTCAGGATTTTATTAAAGTTTACTAATTGGAAACTGCCAGAAGATGACACAAAGGAAAAGCCTAGAGGACTGATATTACAAGACTCAGATGGATCAATGTTCTTGAACAAAATTACACTGACCAAATGCACAATGGTACAAGAAAAAAGAAATGAAGAAACAAAACGTTTATAATAAGTGATAAATCATGCCAATGCAATGTGAAAACGCTACTTCCAATATACAGACACACAATCACTGGCATTATAATTAATAATTACCATACATAACGTACGACCATGTCGCAGACAATCAGCCATAAACTAATGACGTAAAATCTTGGCACAAAAAATAAAATTGATTAAATTCCCATGGGTGCTAATGACTATCAATCAATTACCACCATCTATGATTTCTAGAAATTTCATTCTAGCAACTTCAGCATATAACAAGAATTTTAACAATAAAAAAGGAAAAGAGCTTGGGGATATATAAAAGAATACCTCTCTCATGATATTGTCCAGCTCCCTGAGCTTTCCATCTGTCTTCCCATAATTATACTCAATAGCTACTTTCAGATCATCAACACCATTCTCCACTCGACGCATTTTACTCTCTAACTGAGTCACTCGTGCACTCAGACCACTCACCTCATGTAACACATTACCAACATGTTCCTTGATCTTCCGATCAATCTCAGAAATTAAATCAACAGAACCCTTTGCATGTCATAATTCAAAGCACCACTTCAGACGTGTACATCCAACAACGTACATACAAAGCCGCAACAACATTTACTCAAAAATAAACATTCTCGTGTAACTGAACCATCATTTTCAAAATTAAACAACGAAAAATCTAATTTCAAATAACTAAAAATCGAATATATCAATAAAAATTGTAACAAATAAAGTAAACGTAAACGATGTAGTCACTAGTCAGGGAGGAAGAGGCAGTACCCTGATGCTGACACGTGTAGGTTTGTTCTTGGGCTTAATTGAATCAGAGGGCTGAGCTCCAAATCCATCTTCTTCGTCTGAGGAATCGACAGTTGGCTCAAGGGTTCTGGAAAGTTGGGTAATTTCCTTATCCTTGTAAGCCCAAGGATTCGAGTTTCTTCACATTGGATTTCAGTTTCTCCAGTCTTCATATCCTACAATCCTAATAAATCCGAGGATCTTGAAGAGGGTTTAGAGAATATTTGGTTCTCTGTCGCCACTTTTAACCACAGCTTGGACACAACGTTACGTTATCATAAATAAGACTTTACTGAAGGTTCAATTTCTCGTTACATTTTTTTTTCTCTAGTTTTATTTTACTGCTTGATTTTTTTTTAATATTATTCTGTAGCATGATTAGAATTTGTATCTTAAGCATTTCTTTCTATGTATTGCTTTCTTCTTTTGAATTATATAAGTTTGTGTTAACATTTTTTTTTTGGAATAATTTCATGCTATATAAACTTAACTTTCTTAATAAAAATAAACAGAATTTGCTTAGTTTATGTCGTTGTCTTTAATCCCTGATAAATACTAGGAGTAATTTCATGCTATATTAAATTAACTCTTCTTCTGAAAGGGATGAGAGTCGATTTCTTTTCTAATTCGGGCTCATACAGTACTCTAAGGATATTTGATATCCTTAGTTTAAATATGTAATTTTAATCATTAAACATGCAACTTAAATCATTAAATATGTAAATTCTGTCAATAAACATAAAATTTTTCAAAAAACGAAATTAATTATTTATTTATTAGTACAAATTACATGTTTAATGATTTAATTTACATATTTATACTCCAATAATATTTGATATCCTTGAATATCATAATATCCTTCTAATTCACATTCGTAAAATCAACTTGAAAAACCTCACCAATAGGTAAAAACCACCCCAAATCGGACTCTGAAATCACTCTCAAATATTGAAATCATCTACGTCACTAGCTCGATTCTGCTTAAAAATATATTTTTATCATTTTTAATCAGATATTTTGTATGACAATTGTCAGGAGAGAAATTGAAAGAAAACTTTATTCATGGAAATCCAAAACCCACAATGTGAATTCTGATTCATCCAAAAAAAAAGCAGCAGCACAAATTGAGGTGGAAAAACTTTCAGCCACTCAAAACAAGTACTCAATAACAGTCAATTTTGAAGAATTAGGCCACTGAACTTGAACTATCACCATCTGATCTTCATAACTGAACTCCACACCGACTCCATCAATCTTACAGATCAATGGTTTCTCTGAAGCAAACAGCTTCATTTCTCCACAACCCTTAACTCCAATTCTCACCAGATTCTCATCAACATTGAACACAATAGATTGAACAGCACCACTAGAATTAAGCATGTTCACTAATCCAATTGGAGCAAACTGGACTGATCTTTTTGGCAAGACTGTGACAGGAGAAACTGTAAGCAACTCAAAATTAAATGGATCCAATGTAACCTCCAAGTCATCTGATAGCTTCATCAGTTTCAACTTATTTTCTTTGAACATGTAAACAGCAAATACATTCACTCCCTTTACAGAAATTGGGTCCTTCCCATTATTCCATTCAATATCATCAGGACCAGCCAAGCATGTCAGAGTGTTTGAAAACATTGAGAAGCCAACATTTTTCCTTGTTACTGAGCACCACCCTCCTCCTTGGCAATTGAACAGTCCCAATACTCCTGTATACTGTTGCAAATGTAAATGGAAACAAAAAAAAAAATTATTAACCATTATCAAGGAAATTAATTATTCTGCAAGTAATTGATGTAATGAGCTTACTTTGTTAAGGTTCCAAATCTTGAGTATTGTTTTGCCATCATGTAAAGGATCTTCAAATAGGCAGTCTCTAGTGGGAAGGGCATAGTATTGGCATCGTAAAATAGAGCCATCGGGCAACACCAGGCTCTTGAGCAAATCGAAGTTGTGTTGTCCAACGGAGTCGCTTATGTAAATTGGTCCTCCGGAAATAGCCCTGGATGCAGCGTGAAATTCAGCACAAGGGTGAGTCGATTGGAACATGTCCCAATCTGGCTGTATAATGTTGCCCATCCACAGGCTATTATATGCACAATGCACCATGTGACACCCTTGTAGCCAAAACGTCCCATTTGTAACGCCCTTTGGGTCACTGCACCAAAAGTCATCTCCTGTGCGTACGTATACAAAATTAAGCTTATTATATATTGTGGTTGTTGTTATAGAAAGGTGTATTTATATTAATGAAATTTTACAAAGACGTACCAACGCGTCCAAGGGATATGGTCTCTGTTCCAAGGTACATGAAGTCGTTGCAGTGCTCCATGCTGGCAATGACACCATTTCCTTTGAAGTGTTTCCTCACAGAAGCAGTTAGTGCTTTGTAATAAGCTTTAGCAAGCTCAACTCGACCACCAAACTCCTCGGCCAGCATCTCGAGCAACTGAACCAACAATTTCTCAAATTACAAAATCTTTCTTGAATAGATTGAGGTTACAAGAAGAACCCTTAATAATGCAAACCAGTTAAGGAGTTGATTAAAATCAACGATCAGGTAATGATAGCTTCTAGTTGTGCCTTTAGTGGAAAGGACTTAGGATTTGGTTTACTATTCGATTCCATGATACATATTCCTAATACTCACCCCACGGAAAACTAGCAAGCAAGTGGCAACTCACTGAAATGACACGTGCCATGACAAGAAATTAATTTCTTGAAATGTAGGTGGCATTATATCCTACAATTTCAATTACCAGAACACATACAAGATGGAGATAGAGGCATCATTTAGATTTTGTCTACACTCTAGCATGCAGTCGTTCACTCGTTCTCATCATTTCAGATATTCAGCCCTTCACTTTCACTCTCCTAAATTCAATTTCTACAGATATATAATATATACTAACGAAATATATTATTATATCCGAAAATTCTATATGCCCAAAACGAAATCGTTTTGGTTTTACTCTGACGTTTTATTTTCCAAAACTAAAATATGAATTAATTAATGTCACCTAGTTCGCCTCTAGCCTTCTGGAGTCATCCATGCACGAAAGTAAAAGTTAAAGCAGCTCATCATGTGAGTCCAAATTAAGGTAATAAAGATATGCAATAAAGAGGTTTCGAGAACTTACATGAATAACATCAACTTTTACGCCATCAATCCCCACCAATTTAAGATGAGAGTGAAGTCCCTCGTACAATTTTTGGACCAGCTCCGGTGGGACCAATCCAATGCCATTATTGACGATTTTATCCACAGCCAAATCTTCCATAGTCGTCTGCAAACCCTGTGACAATTTAGGAGCAATAAGCCTAGACTCGGGCATGCCTGGAACATGGGGTCTAATCCCACCCCAATATCCACACAATGCATGCCATACATACACGTGTTCTACACTCTTAAAATCTTCCTTAAGGTCTCTAACAAATGCACCCATCCCTTTTTTGGAGGGTACCCTAAGACTCTTATAGTCCCTAAACTTATAATTCTCTTCAAATTTTATGAGCCTACATGGCATTTGTTCGCCAGCGCTCGTTCGGTTCATTCCTTCTTGATCAGTGATGGGATCATCATCATGGCAAATGGACTGCCACCCATCATCAATTAGGACAAATCCTGGAGGGCACCCGCCCTCTACTAAGCTTTGACTCCTTCATAGACACCCTTTGGGTGAACTTCAAGATAAAATGCATCCCAAGTGCACCAACCAAATTTGTCTACGATACCTGGCACTGTTTTTTCTTCAAGTAGCTTAAACGTTCCCAAATGGACACGTACGACCTTCATCGCCTCCTTAACAAGACTGTAAGGATCGTCACCGACATGCATGTACAAGCAGCTTCTAAAGCTCGAGCCACGAACCTGGGAGGACCCACTTTCTACGCACATGTCCACGTAGTTGTCGGTTCCGGGTTGAAGAGAAGCTCTAAAGGGCCCCTCGAGGATTGGAATGAGGACAACGTAGGGGCGCCCGGAGTCATTTTTGTCCAAGATCATCAGCTGGGTTTCGTGTTCCATGTCTTTTCCGCTATTGCCAACCCAGTGTGTGGTCCACCAAACTTTGAACCTGAATATGCTCATGAACCTTACACCATTGAGTTTGCCTATGGGCACCACGTGGCGTTCTTTGGGCTCGTCCACGTCAAACCCCACGAAACAGCCGACCGTGTTCTTGGTCTTGTCTGCTGAGGTAAATGGTGATGGGGTGGCTATGATATTTATAGGCACTTCAGTGAGAATTGGGTGGCCATTAGCGAGAAAGTTTGAGCCTTTAAGCGTTATGGACGGTGGCATTTGACCATCAAGAAGGCCCATTGCATCGAGCACATTTTTGCTAAAGCTTGGAGCCATGCTCAAAGAATAGAAGTAATTGCAAAAGTTTGAGCGAGAGCAAGAAAATTTTTATTTGTGGTTGGTGCTGTGTGATGAAGGCGAGAAGTGAGGGTGTTTATATAGAGGTTTAGGTGGGAGAGCATGGAATCCAAAGGTAATATTAGGTGTAAGAGAAGCTTGCCCCTGTGTAAGGAAACAACGTACAAGTTGGCCTGAATTTTGCTTTCGTGGGTCAATCTACATATCTACTGACAAATTAATGTTTATAGCGGTATAAATGAAATTTGGCTCTTTCTAATCTTTGTCAAAAGAATAATTCAGAAATGAAAAGTACAACATCATAACTATTGTGATCTATATGTTAAAGAAGTATTCATAAAGCGAATGGGTGATTTGATGGCGGGGTTTCATCGTTTCTAAAAAAAAAAAAAAAATATCCATAAAGCTACTATAACACAAATTAATTTACACGTGCCTCACATTGATGGGTTTGATTCATTAACAATTGTACATGAAACATATTGGATGGGGAGACCGTTTTTCTGTTTGTGGGGTCTATTAAAGTAATTAAATCTTGGGGGAACTAATTCAATACCCTGGGAAATCTTTTCTTTATTCCACGGTCCACCTCTAACTATGTCTTTATTTGCAACTTCTCGAACTTTTCTTTTCTAGATGTTTCTTGAGTTTCTTTATGTTGAAGACAGCAAAGCATGCACTGCTTTGCACCGAAAGTTGAAGAGAAGCTGTGAAACAGCTTCTGGCAAGCTGTGAAGAACAGCTTGTGTCACGCGGTTTGAGCTCTATAAATTTGAGCCCCTGGATCATTGTTTAGTATCCCTAAATATGTGAAAGTGTAGTGAGAGTGATTGGTGAGAGTTTTTTGTAAAGCTTGTATTGGAAGCTTTGTAATTCTTTTGTGGGTATATAAAAGAAGAGTTTTCTCTCAAATTATCCTCTATTATTGTGTGTTTAAGCACAACAAGTGGTATCAGAGCTACGGTTCCACGGAGGGATCCCGAAATTCAGAAACGAAGTTTCGGTTCGGAAAGTCGGTTCCGACAAAAGTTGTCGAAAATCGATTTTGAGCATACCATCAGACGTTTCACGGCGAGACGAGCACGGTGGTATTTTCCGACGATCGATCGGAGGTCCAGAACGGCGTCACGCGCGCCACGCCCCAGACAGAGAGAAAGCCACGCGCCACACGCGCACTCACGCGCTAAACCGAGGTTGAAGACGACGCCACGTCAGCCGCCACGTCAGTGCCCAGTCAGCGCACAGTCAGCGCCCAATCAGCGCACAGTCAGCAGCCCAGTCAGCGCCACGTAAGCGACCAGTCAGCAGCACAGTCAGCTGCCACGTCATCCGCCACGTCAGCACGTGTCACGTCAGCGATGCCTGGTAAATTGCAGATAGGTCCCTGAACTTTCTGGAAATTACAATTTAGCCCCTATACTTTCAGAAATTTTCAATTTAGTCCCTGGACTTTTTGGAAATTGCATATTAGTCCCTGAAGTTTCCGTAATTGCACTTTGCCCCTGAACTTTTGGAAATTGCACTTTGACCCCTGTAATTTCTGAAATTTGCAATTTGGTCCCTGTGTCGGATTTTGACAAACGAAGTGTCATTTCCACCATTTTCGACCATTCCGGACGCAACGGTGAGGTCCATTTTGAAATTCTGCTTAGAATTTTTATGATGGAGGGGAGCAACGGAAAAATGATTTTGTTAACCAGTACAAACTATTTCACATGGAGAGAGGAAGGATGAAAGACCTTCTGTATGTGAAGGACTATGATGGATCGGTATTTCTGGAGCAAAAACAAGAAGGAATGACCGATGAGAAATGGGCTAATCTTCACCAGAAAACATGCAGTAATATTCGTCAGTGGATCGACGACAGTATCGTGAACCATGTGTGAAGAGAAGAAGAGACAAATGCAGTGTTTTATGGAGAAAGCTGGAGGAGCTTTTCCGAGCAAAGACTGGAAAAACAAGCTGTACTACATCAAGAAGATGATGGGTTTGAAATACCAGGAAGGTACAGCTGTGGCGGACCATATCAACGATTTCCTCGGAACCATGAAGGAATTGTCTGGATTGGGCATAGACTTCGGAGATGAGGTAAATGGCTTAATACTCCTTAATACGTTACCAGAATCTTGGGAAACGTTCAGATCTACGGTGATAAATTCAGCCGCAAATGGGAAAGTCACTATGGAGATGGCAAAGACCAGGATCTTCGAGGAAGAAAAGAGGACGAGAATGCAGGAGTAAGCATCAACCTCTACCTCAGAAGCTCTAGTGACAGAGAAGAACACCAGAAGGGGGAGGAGTAAAAGCCGAGGCCCAGGGAGATCAGACAAAAACCGAGGTAAGTCAAGAACTAGAGATATTGAGTGCTATCACTGTAAAAAGAAAGGCCATATGAAGCGGGATTGCTACAAACTGAAGAACGAGCAATCCAGGAGAGATGGTGACTCTAATCAAGAAAGAGTTGCCACTACCACCGAGAAAACCTCCAAAGAATTTCATATTATATATGAAGAAGATGTTGTGAATCTTGTCAGCCACGAGACCAGTTGGGTGATAGATAGTGGCGCATCCATACACGCCACATCTCGCAGAGACTTCTTTTCATCTTACACACCAGGGGACTACGTGCTGTAAGAATGGGGAATGACGGACAGTCCAAAGCCGTCGGTATTGGAGACATCTGCCTTGAAACAGAGAACGGGACAAGGCTAGTATTGAAGGGAGTCAAGCACATCCCAGATATCCGGTTAAACCTGATCTCAACAGGCAAGCTGGATGATGAAGGTTTCTGCAGCACCTTTAGTGACGGATGCTGGAAGCTCACTAAAGGATCAATGGTCGTGGCACGAGGTAAAAAAGACTCAACCCTGTATTTAATGCATGCTAAGCTTTCAAATAGTAGCATAAATACAGTCAACAGTAATGAGGCAGCCGAGCTATGGCACAAAAAGCTCGGTCACATGAGCCAAACAGGGATGGAGATACTACGCAGGCGAATGTTCTTCCGGAATTGAAGAACTCACACTTACGGAAGTGTGAACACTGCATGGCTGGAAAGCAAAACAGAGTATCCTTCCAGAGCTCGCCGCCTCAACGAAAACCGGAGGTACTTGCCCTCATACATTCAGATGTATGCGGTCCGATGCAGACACGAACACTTGGTGGGTCACTGTATTTTGTGACATTTATTGATGATCATTCAAGGAAGACATGGGCATACACCTTGAAGAGAAAAGATCAAGTGCTGGGAGTGTTCAAGGAGTTTCATGCTCTGGTGGAGAGAGAAACCGGCAAGAAACTGAAGTGCATCAGAACAAACGGTGGTGGAGAATACAGAGGTCCGTTTGATCAGTACTGCAAGACGCAGGAATCCGACATCAAACGACACCTCCAAAGACACCTCAGCTGAATGGCCTAGCTGAGAGGATGAACAGAACCTTGTGCGAGAGGATCAGAAGCTTGCTGTCACAAGCCAAGCTGCCGAAGACATTCTGGGGGGAGGCACTCATCACAGCAGTACATGTTTTGAACATGTCCCCAGCGGTCGCACTGAAAGGTAATGTTCCTAACCAAGCTTGGACAGGTAAAGAAGTGTCATACCAACACTTGCACGTCTTTGGGTGCAAAGCATTTGTACACATCCCAAAGGACGAGAGATCCAAGCTTGATGCAAAGACGCGACAATGTGTCTTTATTGGCTATGGTCAGGATGATTTCGGCTACAAACTGTATGATCCTGTGGAGAAGAAGATCGTCAGGAGCCGAGATGTTGTCTTCGTCGAAGACCAGACCATAGAAGATATCAGAAAAGAATTGAAGACAATGCCCCAGCAATACAGGTATGTGAATCCAGAACCTCATACACCGGTGCCAGTACGAGTTGAAAATGAGGTTCCCAGACATGAGGGTACAGGTGATGAAGCTCCCAGAGATGATGATCATGATCAACCACCAGTACCAGAAGTTCCACCAACAGTTCCACAGAGAAGGTCTGACCGAGAGAGGCGACCTTCAACCAAATACTCTGCATATGAGTATGTGCTGCTTACTGACGGGGGAGAACCCGAGAGCTACCAGGAGGCTGTGGAAACAGAAGACAGAGAACAGTGGGAGGAAGCCATGCAAGATGAGATGAAATCTTTGCATGACAATCACACTTTTGAGTTGGTGAAATTGCCAAGAGGCAAAAGGGCTTTGAAGAACAAATGGGTGTACAGGGTGAAGGAACAAGAGCATACTTCACAACCCCGGTACAAAGCCAGACTAGTTGTCAAGGGATTCAATCAGAGGAAAGGCATTGACTTCGATGAAATCTTCTCTCCAGTTGTGAAGATGTCATCCATCAGAGTGGTACTCAGCTTAGCAGCAAGCCTCGACCTGGAAGTTGAGCAGATGGATGTCAAGACCGCATTTCTTCACGGGGATCTGGAAGAATAAATTTACATGGAGCAACCAGAAGGCTTCAGAGTCAGCGGGAAAGAGGACTATGTGTGCAGACTCAGGAAAAGCCTCTAAGGTTTGAAACAGGCACCGAGACAGTGGTACGTGAAGTTTGAGTCAGTTATGGGGGAGCAGGGATACAAGAAGACCACTTCAGACCATTGTGTTTTCGTTCAGAAATTTTCTGACGATGACTTTATCATCTTACTGTTATATGTAGATGATATGTTGATAGTTGGCAGGAATCAATCGAGGATTGATAATTTGAAGCAGCAACTGAGTAAGTCTTTTGAGATGAAAGACTTGGGGCCAGCTAAACAGATTCTTGGCATCAGGATCGGTCGTGATCGGAAAGCCAGGAAGTTATACTTGTCACAGGAGGAGTACATCGATAAAGTACTTCAGAGATTCCATATGGACAAGGCTAAAGCGGTTAGCACTCCTATTGCTACCCACTTTAGATTGAGTACGAGACAGAGTCCCTCTACTGAGTCAGAGAAGGAGGAAATGAAACAGGTTCCATACACCTCAGCAGTGGGAAGTCTTATGTATGCCATGGTGTGCACGAGGCCAGACTTAGCACACGCAGTTGGATTGGTCAGCCGGTTCATGTCAAACCCAGTACGGGAACACTGGAATGCTATCAAATGGATTATGCGGTATCTTCGAGGCACTTCCAAGATGAGGTTATGTTTTGGAAGCAGCGACAAACCAGTGTTGATGGGCTACACCGATTCAGATATGGCAGGAGATGTGGATACCCGAAAGTCTACTTCGGGGTATCTGATTACTCTCTCAGGAGGAGCTGTGGCATGGCAGTCTAGGTTGCAGAGATGTGTTGCACTTTCTACAACAGAGGCAGAATTCATTGCAGTTACAGAAGCTTGCAAGGAATTGCTGTGGATGAAGACATTCGTCCAGGAATTGGGTTTCAAGCAGGAGAAGTACATTTTGTACTGCGATAGCCAGAGTGCTATTTATCGGTAAAAATTCCACATTTCATTCGAGGTCAAAACATATCGATGTGAGATATCACTGGATACGGGACGTCCTGAGCTCAAAGCTGTTAGAACTCAGGAAAATTCACACCGACGACAACGGTGCCGATATGTTCACCAAGGTTTTACCGAAGGAGAAGCTTGAAATCTGTCGTGCCATAGCCGGGATGACAAAACTCTCCACATAGTCAGAGTGGGGAGATTCAGAGAACTACGATTGGCTTGATCCCAACTCATGGTACGTAGGCAGTCATACAGATGCAGCCAGGGGAGGATCCTTTGAAGGATCCGGTTTGGGTGATTGATGGTCGGCTCAGATTTTGGGAAATCTTCACCGAGGGGGAGATTTGTTGAAGACAGCAAAGCATGCACTTGCACCGAAAGTTGAAAAGAAGCTGTGAAACAGCTTGTGGCAAGCTGTGAAGAAACAGCTTGTGTGTGCCAACTTGCTCAAACCGCGTGACACTGTTCACGCGGTTTGAGCTCTATAAATTTGAGCCCCTGGATCATTGTTTAGTATCCCTAAATGTGTGAAAGTGTAGTGAGAGTGATTGGTGAGAGTTTTTTGTAAAGCTTGTATTGGAAGCTTTGTAATTCTTTTGTGGGTATATAAAAGAAAAGTTTTCTCTCAATTATCCTCTATTATTGTGTGTTTAAGCACAACACTTTACTCTACATTGCCTTGATTGCAGCCAAGTTTTATGGAGACTTTGCCTAAAGCAATACATTACGCCACAGGCACAGCCTTAATTGAAGTAAACCTCTGATCACATTTTTTTGCTTTATATAAATGGCGCTCTCGGGATCTAGGACTCTGTCATAGCTATGTTGAACAAAAAAATCCAAATGCAGATAAGCTGGGATCTGAATACCCAGACGATTTTTAGATTAGATCAAATCTATTATGATTAGTGTCATCAAATTTTTTTTTCATTTGGTTAAACCTCGACTAAGCGATTCAATTTATAAAAGAAAGAGAGTCCAAGCCATGATAACTAAAATAGAACATTATAATTGTCAATAAAGAAATGCGTGGAAGCAACTCGAATGTACGTGAATACTATTAGAGGATTTTACTTATTATATTGATATATGCAGGGACCTATCAGAGAATAAATTTTTTTTAAAAAATTATTATAACAGTTAATAGTTTCCGCTAGAAACTTGCAAAGGCTTCTGTAAATTAATTAAATTCTCCATAACTGCTGCCGCGGGCGACGGTCCCATTGTAAAGCAATATTAAAGGCTAGCTTAATTGCATTTACTAGTTTGTCCCTGGTTGCTAAAAGCTCAGCTGAAGCATATGCCGCTTCTTAATTTTGACCACAAACTCGAAAGATATTTTTTATTAAACATTTAAAGTCCGCATGTTGATTCGGAAAATAATCAATCACACAGAATGAAACCGTTAATTAGAATCGTTAACAAGAAATCGAGTATCCAGTTCTCTCTCATTTAACAGTGCATGGCGCTTTTGTCAACTCAACTATCACTATGGGATCCATATATACATGCATGCTGTTAATTATCACGAGGAGCACGTGGACATGAAAGAGGCCGAGTGTAACACGTGCGCAAACAATCAGCTGCATGTCATGTCCACGTGGCCGGAGTACAATCGAGCAGATGCCACGTAGCAGGTGTATTGGGGAACTACGTGGTCAACTCTACCCTTACCAACGGGCAACAGAGCAATGTCAATGAGGAAGCGCATCCAGCGGTGTCCACACAACAAGGAAAAAATATCTGTCGGCATGCTACCGTAGAAAACGACATGGTTAATTGCATCTGTTTGCGCAATTCAATCGCTTGAGTTCTTTTGCATTCTGGACTGGAAAATCTTTGGTGGCAACAGTGGTATCAGGTCATCCATGCAACAAGCCAATCATCCTTTGACACACGTGCTAAAAAATAAAAAAACAACTAAAAAATAGGAAGAAAATTAAACATGTTATTTTTTAATTTGTTGATAATATCACATCATCCATACTATTATTGCACCAAAGATTTACTCATTCCGGAATGAGTAGAGAGAGCATCAGTTATCTTGTTCAAATTGATGACAAAACGGACCGATTACCCAAAAATCCATGTCACCAGATTTTTGTGAATGTACTTTTGTGTAATGTATAACGGCTGGACATTATTCACTAACTATGAAAAGCTAGAGAATAAAAATATTTGTACAAAAGAGAAATAAGAACAACGCAATATTGATATTTTGTTTTAAAATTATTTTTTAATTATATAGATTATCGGTATTTTGTTATTAAATTTTATCACTCATTTATCTTCCCATTGTACAAATATTATTTAACGATAATATTAGGAGAGGTCTTGAGTTTTAAGATATTTAAAAAAAAAAAATTATTATTAAAATGACTAAATGAGTATTAAATTTTTTTATTTGAAATTCTTAATTTTAATCAAAAATTTCGAAATCCCAAACTGCTATCTCCAACAAGACCCTTAGACGACATCAACAAAGAACAACAATCGAAATGCAAACTATTATACGTGTGAGTGTCTATCGGCCTTCTTGGCTATTGCATTGCCTCGGGTCGTACGGGCTCTTTGTTAGCCTCAAAAGCCCAATAATAGTGTTCCGATTTTAACAGAGTTTAACGGGTCATCTCTTAGGCCTTGACCCAATTAATACTTGGGCCAGTCTAACAGAAAGTTCTCTTGTATCACACGAGGCGCACGTGCAAACCTTAATTATTTTTATTCGTAGGTTGTGCCAGTGGTGTGAATTTCAAGAAAGCCCCCGTGTCTGTCATAAAACGGTGAGTTTTATTCGCCCTTCCTCTTCGAAGCAGAACGGAGATCGGGTAAAAGAAATGGCGGGAACAAACGAACCAGATGATTCTAAAGAACCGCAAAGTAGCGATCGCTTTATATGGGACGAAACAAGTCAGCTCTTCTTTCATGCCAGGTTAATTAGTTTCTTTTTTCTTGTTCTTGTTTCTACCTCTATCTTTTGATCGAGAATCTTCTTGTTATAGCAATAATAGTATCATAATAAAATTGTACCACCAATTTTCTATCTATTGTATTTAAACCTTCGTTTAACATGACCTGAATTTTTCAGGTCTAGAGTAAAGTGAACTATATTCTTGAAATATTACGGTTATTATTATTTTATAATTATAATTCTTTGTTGGTCTCAAATTCCTGCAGTAGTGGATTTTACCATGACCCAAATGCTGGCTGGTACTATAGTAGTAGAGATGGTCTCTATTACAAATTTGAGGATGGAAATTATGTGCTCTTGGATTCCGACAAGGTAACATATTTGTAGGTTTTATTTTTTAATTTATTTGTTTAATTCAAGTAGCAATCCTGAGCTTTAGTTTCGTAAACTCTCAGGTTAATGAACGTGAGAGAAATTCATGTGAAGGAACTGCCACTGTTAATCCTGTTCAAGAGGAGCAATGGGAACAAGCGTGTGGTGATAGCAAGAATTACTCTTTGATCCAGCTACATGAATCTGAAGATTACGAGTGCGTAAGTAGATGTCCGGATGAATGCAGGCAAGGTGAGTCATGATAAATGTTGTATGATCATACATACCATGTTGTTTGTGTTGTAAAATGTGATTTAAGGAGACTAATCCTTGATTTCTATATAAGCCTGATGTGACCACATAGAAACACAGCTTACATTATGCCTTACAAACAATGGTTTCACTGTAAAAAAATTTCCTGAAAGTTGTGCGTGTTGGGCTTCTAAGCTTACCCAAGCCAGTAAAAGGGCTTGGAGATAGAGGGTTTTCTTAGAGAGATAGGGGTTAACAGGTTGGAATTTTAGGATCCAATGGGACTAGTTGGGTAGAGAGAGAGACCCTCAATCAGATACTGATAAATCAGTTATTATACTATCTGACAAGTACTTAAATCTCTTTGCTATGGCAGTTGACGAGCTTAGTCTGTAAAGTATCTTTTACATTTTCAATTAACAGGTAACAGGCATCGTTTTTTCAGTGTGGTGACTTTGATCAATTAACTAGTCATTTTATCAACAGGACATATGGAACACGCTAGCAATCAAATACCTGAAAATCCTCCTCCACCGTCAGAATGGTAAGCTAAGCTACTTCAGCTACTGGCCATTGTCGGTTCATGTTGCTATTTTAATCTTGCGTCACTTCAATATATCTTTCTCATGATGGTTTTTATTGGATTCAGGTTAGAAGAAACACTGATTGACCTTTATCTGTCTGGTTATAACCAAGTTGCCAATGCTGATAATGGTGCTATGATGTTTTCGGAGACCGATGATGGAGATAAAAAGTTTCCAGCTGATGGTTTGTCACGTTTTCTCTGTACATTGTTTTACTGAAATTTATTTGTTGTAATAATTTGGAACAAGTGTAACTAGTTCTATATTTATTTGGATGCAGGAGATAGTGAGCTAGAAGAAGGAGAATGGATCCCGGAGGATGGTTTTGCTCCTTCAAATGAGGAAATCTTGGAAGAAGGTTTACCCATCTCCTATCAGTTATAAATCACTTGATATCCATTTTGGTTCCAAAACTTCAACTGCTTATTTATTCTCTTATTTTATCCAAAGAGCAGAGATTCATACCCCTTTTTTTCTAGATATGAAATTGTTTCAAAGTTAGATTCAGTTTATACTCCTATATATCATTCTCCAAATTGTTCTCTCTGGAAGAAATTCGTAAATTAATAAAAAGGAGACAGAATGCACAAATTTAGGTTGAAACTGATTAGCATTTTTAGCAGGTGTTTCTTGGGATGAAGAAAACTGGAGATCACAGTATGGTCAAGCAATTCAACATGAGGAAGAACCAGCTCTGGAGTTCCCTGTTGTTGAATTATGGGACTGGTCAAGGGTTACACATTGCAGAAAGCGTGGAAGAGATCAGGTGACTAGACTGGTTGGGCATTTGGTGAGACGTTCAGTGAAGCTCCATCCCTCTATGCCTTCTGGTGGTGCTCTTCTGAGAACTGCTCCAATATGTGAGGTTCGTCGAGATCTGGTACGAGTTACAACAGGTTTGCATATGCCTTTTTCTATTTAAAAGCATGTATAAGATTGATAGTTTAATTGTGAACTTATGTGGCTGTTATTGATAGTTTAATTGTGAACTTATGTAGCTGCTCGACAATATACCCCTTTCAGGACAAGTGTACAGATTGCGGACTCCTGGTGCAAAATATTTAGCTTCCTTATCGTGTTATGATTCTTCTAACCCAACTAAGGATTGGGGCTTCCCAGAAATTTCCCCACTATCTGAGTCAATTCAAAAGGGTGAATCGGAATCATCTGATGGAGTCATTGAGCGCAAGGATACACCTAATTTGCCAGATCAACCTGCTGCCTCTGGAAAGGTAACTTTTGTTGTTAAGATACCTATTATATATATGATATATCTTTGATGACAATATATTAACCTGGAGAGTGCATAAAAGATACTTGGAGAATTTGTTTACTTGCAAGTTGCAATAAGACATTTGACATTTCATGGAAGATGGTTTTGAGCGATGAGTCAATGACAATGGATAATTGCCCTAGTAGCACCAACTGCTACTGTTTGTGAGGTTCCTACATCGTCTCACACTTCAAAACACTGCAATGGGCTAATCTCTCAAATTCCATTGTCTGCATTTTATGTCAGCCGGATAACAGTAGGATATCATATATTTATTTAGTTGTTCAGTGGGGATAGTTGATATACTGGTATTTGAATTCAGTTTTTAATGGATAATAGAGCATCAACAATGTTATCATGTTTGAGTTGAAGTTCACTTGATGTATGTCACATCTTAAATTCAAATGTCGTCTACTATAGCTGCTTATATGTAACTTAGTGAAACAGTTGCAATCTTTTTTTTCCTAATCTTTTCATTTACCTTGTTCTTTATAATGTGTTTTTTGCTGTGTTGCCAGCAGAGAAGCTGTGCTTATAGGGATAGAGCAGCTGAAAGAAGAGCCTTGCATGGTGGTATTGGTGTGGGTCCAGGACAAAAGAGAGTTACAACCAGTGACGATGGAAGGGAATTATCTCCCGATTCTACTCATATGGAGGATGCTGCAGCTGACGCCTTAAAAATGTCATTTGGATCTGGTAGTTATGCCAGAAAAATTCTAGAAAGCATGGGCTGGAAAGAGGTAATCAGATCATCGTATTGTTTTACTGACATTCTGTAAAACATAATTATGTTAAGAGAGACCATACTAAGTAAAAGAAATATCTTGCATAATCTATCAGCTTTTTATTATAATGTGAGAACTAGCTTACATCTATATATTTTGGTAAAAAGACTGGGTTTAATCCTCCCTACACATACAACCATTGTGAAGCATCTGAGTTTGAAGCTTTTATTCTCTCTTTTCTGATTCGGAAACGTCTGCAGGGGGATGCACTTGGCAAAACGACAAAGGGCTTGCTGGAGCCTTTAGAAGCAACTGGAAACATTGGCAATGCTGGCTTGGGATGGCCTCAGGGAAGAACAAAGCACCACTGAAACATCTCTTAAATATTAGCTATTTAGTACTAGACACCTATAGCTAGTCTTAGTCAATAGCGCATCCTGCTTCCAATATCTTTTCCCATGCCGGTGAATTAATCAGCTGGACAGAGATGATACCATACTCCTGCAACAATGGCAGTGGATGGCAAAAATGCAGCGAATCTAGCGAAGCAAGGAATTGCAATGTAGGTGCTGTAAAACAAGTCAACAAGAAGAGTGAAATATTATTCTATTTCAAAGAGGAAGCATTGTTAGCAATACAAAATGTTTTACAGTATGCTTTGAATGGACTCATAAATGGAAGGATCGGGTCTCGAAAAATGTACGACTGTTCGATTAGAACAGAACAGATGATGAATTGAAGATAATGTGGTGGCTTCTGAAGGCAAATTGGTCCGATTTCTAATTACTTGTAAATCTACGAAGTTAGAAAGGTCAAAATGGATTTGAAATTCACGAAATAAAGTATCAATCCCGTAATGATCGTCGATATCTCCACGACCTATGATTCTTCAGAGATATTACCATCGAGAAGCTCACTGCATGTGACAGTGGCGATTAATTAAACGTTCAATGACTTGAATTTCGACTCACTAAACAAAATCCAACCACTAGCTATAACTAGTTTCTACTCAGCAGAGAAGTGAACTCCAAAAATAGGGAATTTTATCATTCCCTCAACGGCATTGGCAGGTGAATGAGTCCCACAAGTAAAGGGCTACTCAGATTCCAGAATTATTAGTAAACTGATAAAATAATAAAAATAGAACTAGTTATTGTACACAGTACAAACAACAAGTCCAAGAGGAAGCCTTAAAAAAAATGAAAAACATCCGAATAATTGCTCAAGCCTACATCTCAGCTTACAGCTTCCCCAGATAAGGTTACATCGTTTCCATTCTTCTTATCAGAAACTGAATCATTCTTCTCCTTCTCCTTCTCCTCTTCCAATAAGTTCTTCTGGTGCCACTCATGTTTCAGCTTCTCAAGTTCACGATCCTTCTCTTCTAGCTTTTCTCGTAAGATAAGCACCTGAGAGGAAATGCTTTCAGAATAAAAGTAATAAATGTTTAACAAATCACACAGCTACAGGATCACTCCGGAAACATACATTGTTCAGACCATAAATAAATATTTAACAAATATTTAGATGAATAAGTATCCCTATACTTTTTTTATTGCTTTCCCCTAAACCGTGATCCAGGTTTGCATAATGGGCCAGGCAATATAACTCTCCTTCATGGATCTACAACTGATCAAACATGTATGAAGGTATAAATGGTTTTCCCTGATAAAGTTTAAATTTAGATGGTTTCCTAAGGGATCAGGGTAGAACTTGACTTAGTAATGGCACGTAAACATAAATACAATAGATTCATAAAAACATAAGGCACACGCTGCCATGCATAAGCAGATATGCTACCAAAGCAATGGTACAAAAGTTTGAGAAGTTTTACAGTTCTTGAGAATGGTGTAAGTGTAATTCAACCTTGACTCCTGGCATCAACCTCGAAACTATCTTTGCTTGCTTCAAATCTCCAGCAAGATATATCATCTCTATTAACAAATTAGTGCTGAATTTGAACTTTTCTCATTAGTTTTAAACCCAGATTACCCTTTCTGTTCTCATTTACCATTAGGCAAGTTATCAGAGCATTAAGCTGCCTAGTTGTGAAACTTTACATATGCTATGTCTCACCAAAGTAAATTTATAAATAAATGGACCTAATATGAGAAGAATGATACCATTTCATTTGATCTTTCTACATCATCTGTCAGCCCTTCCATATGTTTGTAGAGTCCTGCAAGATACGGCACCAAAAGGATTAAAACGGATCGAACGGATGACATATTACAACAGAATTTTTGTGTCACTAACCTTCAAATTGACTTCTAAGTTCTGCATTTTGAGATTTTTGCAAAGCAAGTTTCAATGACAATTGATGTGTCTGCAGACCAACATTCAGAAAGAAATCAATAGAATAAGTTAGAAAAAGGATAAGGTCTCAGGAGATACCGAGATAGATATGTGAAATTTTGTCAATGCATCTCAGAATTTACTTCTGATTCAAGCAAATAGGATTGCATCCCAACAATTTAGTACTTTCTAAGTTCCAACAAAAACGTGATATCAACATATAACCATAATCAGCAGTAAACATGTTTCTGATCTATTCCAGCCAGGATCTGGCATGTTCAAAAACAAACTTCAACACTAAATTTACCCCACTAAAAACCACAACACCCACCCTTTTTTTCCCTTTTATGTACACATGCCATCATTCTGACATTTATATGCATGCAAAAAATTGTCCATCAATATTTCTTGTGGAAGCAAAATAAATAACCATTAAAAAGATAAATAAACAAATCCATGAAAAAACCAAGCAGAATTAATGTGAAATACAATAAATCCATTATTAAAAATTATACTAAAAAATGTTTTCTAAAGAGAATAAAACAAATTAGAATACCTCTCCTTCCTCATTTTGACGACCAATCTCGTCATTTTCCTCTTGCAAGGTTTTACACTTTGCCATCAATGCTTTTCCCATCTTGCTATTAGCAGTGAAAGAAACAGCAGCTATACTTTCCTCCAGTTCCTTCACTTTTTTGTCCTTCTCCTCAACCAAATTCTAGTAATGTGGAATCAAAGAAAACATTAACAACTTATCTGATGAGCAAATAGAATATAAAAGCAAGCTCAGTATCAAATTTTTTAATGCTTACCACTCCAATAGTAGCGAAAAAGGCAACAAAACAAACGATACATGCATGACAAGGGAGTAAAAGTTCATTCCAATTTCAAAGGGTAAAATGAGTGCCACATGCTTCATAAGCTCATTGAAGCAAACTTTTTAAAGCATTCCTGAAATGGCTAAGTTTGCAGTATCTTCATTATTATAAGAATAACAAAAATATTTCAAAAAAACTTAATTAGTGATTTTTCAAATAATAATCATCAAAAAAAGCAGAAAACTTGAGTTCTACAAAGCAGAAAGTGCAATTCTTATCAATTCCCCATTCTCTGGCCCTTGAGGCTTATAAAATCCTTCAACTTCTTTCTTTCAATTAAAACCACATCCACATGCAAAACAAAATATTCGGAAAGGGGTGGGCCATGGGTGTTCCACATTATCACATATACACAGACCATCAACCAAGAGTTAGCGAGCAAGTGGCTATGAAGCCCCACATTACACAGAAAATTCAAACAAGTTACTATGATGATAACTATAGCATTATAACGACCCAACCTGGTTAAAATAAGAGGGAACACATACATGTACTGCGACAGAGAAATTTAAATTGCGATCATGATTTTAATTTTTAAGTACATACCTTCAAACGTCTAAATTCTTCATGAATAGCAGGATCTAGCAGTAACCTCCTTGCCTATCACATAAATCACCAGAGGAAAATCAGCAGCTAGCAAGATAATTAAACAGGAGAGCAATTAAATTCAGCTTTTTTATTGATCTAAATAATTTTATTGAGCTAGAACAATAGAAAACGCTCCCTTTATAGTTTCTTATTAAACAATAGTGAGGAAAATAAACAGTATAACTTTATTCTATAAAAACATCCATGACTGAATCACACAAAAAGAGAAGTCAAAGCAATAAAAATAACTGAAATGAACAAATCTTTCAATTTCATAAATACTGCATGCCCCCGTTAACATATTCTATAATACCTGCATCAATGGTGGCTTAAGCTGAGCCTTCAAATCTCGAACTGCAGACTGGAAAGTAAGATGCAATCAGGGTTAGGCAGTAATAACATTGATTGAGTCTATGGCAAGCAGAATAAAGCTTATAAAAAAGAAAAGTTCAGAATCATCATATACTACTGGAAAAAAAAAAATGTCTCAAGTTACAAGTTGCTAAATTTCAATCAATTAAATTATTAGAATAAGTATAATTGTAGTTTACTAAAATACCAATGGCTAACCAAGTACAAACCTATTATTTGTTCAGGGAAAGAAAGAAAATCAATTTAATTTGTTGTAGTCTCACTCAGTACCCTATGCATCTCCAGGATAATATTAATTTTAAAACCTGCAATTGATTGGTTTCGCCCGCTATAAGACTTTAGCTTCAATTTGTTTAAAGCCTTAAACCCAGGAAACTCAGCCCACATGATAGTATAGAGTTAATAGGGATTGAAGGAAGCTACAAGTAGTTCTCAATTCTCATTCTCACTCTACTTTGCACATAGTTGCTGGAGAACTAATTATCTAGCCAAGGATCTGAGGTGCCTATTGCTCATTGAGAAGCTCAAGTAAAATGAAACCGTGACAAAAGAATCTTTCATGTGAAGTTCAAAAGACATACTCCACTTTCTAATAAATATTTATTGCCACAAGGAAATGCGACTGGAAATCATAATATGCATGTTAATCATACTGAATGAATAGCTATGTCAACCAAAAGAGAGGAACAAAAGTATGCCTCACCTTCAATTCCGCAATCTCTTGTTCTCGTTTTGCAAATGTTACAATGAACGCTGCTTCCTTTTTCTTTGCTTTTTCTAGCTGATGACAATAATAAAACAAGGATGAAATCATGCATGGTAAATATGCCTTCTCACAATACCTGTTGAGAGTACGAAATTTTAAAAAAATAATAATAATAATAACCTGTTCCTTCAGCATCTCCTCTGAGGCTTTTAGGGTCTGGAGATAATTGATGACTAGTCTAGGTTCTACAAAGAACAGAAGATATAAATTAATTGTCTAAAAACATAAATACAGAATTTATGATTACCAAGTGCAAAATAAAATAAAACACTCACACACACAATTACATGTTAAAATGAATTTGAAAAATGAGCAAGTACAACAATCTGTCGAAAGGCTAACCAAGAGATGTTCCAGGAGGTATGAAAGGCTCATGTTGGAATGAAGAATGCCACTTCTGAATCTCCAATTTTGCAGCTTCAAGTTCCGACTGGAAACACAGCCATAATTCAATAGCTCAATAAAATTTTAAGAGGCAGAATAGTATTTTACACCAAATGGTTTAGCATGTTACAGTATATGGCATGAAATCTTCAACCTTAAAATTCCAATTATAGAACACTGGTTATACCATCCAACAAGAAATTTGTACAAGTTTGACAACCTGCAAAACTAATACAAGCTCCTAGCTGCAACGGCCCAAACGTAGGGAAATTCTATAGAAGGTATTCCAAAAAGACCTTGCTAAATTTAGCAGAATCAAAGGGGAATTATTTGAGATGTGGCATCCCAAGTTTGAACACTTAACCAACCACATCCCATGTAAGTTTGCAGGGACCAAGAGGCAGGAATACCACGTATTAACTTCAGCATTCTCATACAAAAGGTACTTATGCCCTATTTTTCCTTCCAAAGGAAATCTGATACATTTGCTACGATATGGAAAATTATACACATCTATTTGGGGGGGGTGGGGGTGTTTGGTTAGATCTACAGAGCTTAATTGCGAAGACTGAATTTCCAAATGAAAGTTCCCAAAATTTAGTGAGATTGCAGTTTTAGTCCACAATTTATAGCTTTATCTCTTTATA
>SKCR01004616.1:0-26362 GCA_019454045.1 Zanthoxylum bungeanum | reverse complement strand
AGATCCTTGAATTTTCGGCCAAGAGGAGAAAAGAGTTGAAAGCTCCAAGCTTTGTGTATTCCAAGCTCCAAGGTGGTTTCCCTATCACCTCCTTTGATTCCTTGCTTGTGCTAGCAAAAATGGAGAATGAGAAAACATTTTCTGCCTTGTATGAGCAGCTCACGGCTTAGCAAGAGAGAAAGAAGAGGGAGAGTTTCACTTTTAATTTTGTTCCCTTTGCATGCCAAAAACCGTGAGAGACAAAGGAAATGAAATTGATATGATATCTAATACCAAAAGAATTTTTAATGCAAAAAATCCTTCAACCGTGCATGGCTTTCCTCCAAATGAAATCCATCATTCATTTCCCATCATTACCACACTTTGAGATTAGAGACATTTATCATCCCTCAAAGGTGACTAGATACATCCACCATCTATTCGTATTAAGTAATGAGATATCGCGATGTGATTTGCGGATATCACTCGATCAAATCGAATGTGTCCGCAAACACTTTCCGCTCGGTTTCGTTAATTCCGATTTAACGAATTTCCGTCGCGACGTGAATTAAATAATTACGGCCTTGCGAATTACTATTCAGTTCTAATGAATTAATTCAAAATTAATTCGTTTGCCCGAATTAAAATCCGATTTTAATTCCGCGTCGAAATATAATTTCGTTTAATAATATAATCGAATATATATTTTATCGATTAATTCCAAATTAATCGATCTCTCTCTCTCTCTCCTAATAAGGCATTTTATCCAAGATAAAGTTCCTCTGTTATTAATCCAAGATTAATAAAGTTCGAATCAAACATCATAGGTATTACTTTAGGAAGCGACCCAAGAGATCTCCGGATACGTTGGCAGTAAATAACGTCGTTGGATAATCCAGACACGTACGTACTCGTACTACGTTTTTACACCGATTTACAAGACAAGGTTGGCCTGTAGCAAAGCGCCATGCCTACCCAATTCTCCAGAAATATTCGTACTGGAATATTATATTCTATATCAAGCGTAGTAACCGTATATTATTGCGTGCGTACATCGATCCAGTATCGGACGATCACATGTTAGCCTGGGGCTGGAAATGTGTATGCCCCGTACGAAACATATATCGGACATCAAGCACTCGTCTCTTTAATCGGGCATATTGACCTAGTCATATTGTCCCGACGGTTGCAACCTTTTATAGAGCACTAGTTCTGTATCATGCGTGATCATCAACTCCATATGTCTGAAGTGACACTACTTCGATCTTGACATCACACCAGTGCACTACGATTCCTTATAAACCCAGAAGAGTGAATACAGAACAGTTAAGGTCCCCCAACCACCAAAACCAAGTTTACCTATTGTCGCAAGTACTACGAGCGTGCAGTCTCAGGTTAAGACCATATACACCTACCCTGATCGGCCTCCCATAGACACGCAGACATACTACCAATGGGATTCCGCGGGGTCTATCCAGAGCGAAGCTGTTTTCCGTACCATCGGTAAAAACACAACCTCCTATCGCACTTGCATAAGTATCCTATACTTAAATATATGAGAACTATGCCGTTGTGCCCTCACAACATGCCAAGTGCAATACTAGTCTATTCCGCATTATCGATGTCCGATCTCGATAATACTCCGACTAGGGATATTTAATGATTAATTAAACCTTTATGTATTGATACTGTCTCATATCATCTCAATACGGAATT
Organism: Zanthoxylum bungeanum; assembly: GCA_019454045.1. Classification (NCBI taxonomy): domain Eukaryota; kingdom Viridiplantae; phylum Streptophyta; class Magnoliopsida; order Sapindales; family Rutaceae; genus Zanthoxylum; species Zanthoxylum bungeanum. The sequence goes on along the minus strand of SKCR01004616.1, from coordinate 24,667 downwards.
AATCATATGGACTTTCGCCATTTATATATCAAAGTAAATAAATTACAAAACGGAAAAGGCAATTTCATTATCCATAGTTAATTTTGTACTAATACAATATCATTTACAAAACAGTGACGCTATGGGTCATAATGTCTAACAGTTTAAAATATTTTCATCCACCAGGTTTAGTTTAAACACTAATCTTTCAATTTATCTTGATTGCTATAGTCCATCTTCCAATCAACGATTTTAGGAACTATTCATTATAATGATTACTATAGTCCAACTATATAATCACTTATAAATTTAATTGATTAAATTCAATTAGATTGATTACTATAATCCAATTATAAAATCAACTATTAATTGAAATGGTTAATTCAATATATTGATACTATAATCCAATTAAATCATGCAACTATAAAGAAATAGTTTGAATACAGTCCAACTGTTTATTTAAAACAACTATTAAATATTATCCAACATAATAATTAACTATTGACGAAAAATTGAAATGAGCGCGTATGGCAAGTACTAAACGAATGTTTGCAATTTATAATACTTGCCTCCCACTATTTTTCGGCAACCTCTAACCCTCTGTGGAGTATTAGGGAAACCTTTGTTGGACAAAATGACCCATAGCGTCACTATTTGCACAGATCATTGTGTTGTTGTAGAAAATTAACTATGTGACAAGGAAATTGCACTCTCATCATTTGTGATTAGATCACCATAGATATATAAATGAAGAGAGGTCCCTATGATTAGTTCCTGGATTGAGATGATATGAGACAGTATCAGTCCACAAAGGATTAATCATTAAATATCCCTGGCCGTAGTATTATCGAGACTGGACATCGATAATGCGGAATAGGCTAGTATTGCACTTGTGTGCGTTGTGAGGGCACACGGCATAGTTCTCATATATATAAGTGTTGGATACTTATGCAAGTGCGATAGGAGGTCGTGTTTCACCGATGGTACGGGAAACAGCTTCGCTCTGGATAGACCCCTCGGAATCCCATTGGTATTATGAATATGTGTCTATGGGAGGCCGAAATCAAGGTAGGTGTGTATAGTCTTAACCTGAGACTTACATCGCTAATGCTTACGACAATTGATATACTTTAGTTGAGGTCGTCTAGGACTGTAACCGTTTCTATGTACGCCAATGCCGGGTATATTGAGAATCGTATGTATTGGATGTGATGTCAAGACGGAAGTATCACTCCAGTCATAGTGGAGATGATGTCACGCAGGATACGGTATTAGTGCTCTTAAGAGATGCGCATCCAATCGTGATATTATGACCAGGTCATGAATATCCGATTATAGAGACTAGTTACCAGACATCCGATATGTGTTTCGGACGGGGCAGACACTTATCCAGCCTCAGCCCTAGCACGTGACTATCCGATACTGGGCCGATATACACAATACATTAGTATACTACGCTTGATACAGATCTAAATATTCTTTAATGGATATGTCCGGAGAATTAGGTAGACTTGGTGCTTTGCTAGGAGTCGACCTTGTCTCGTAAATCGGTACAACGTAGTACTTGGTACGTACGTGATTCGGATACTCCGACGATCGTATTTACTGCCAGATTATCCGGGGATCTCATGGGTCGCTCGCTTCCCGATAATCCACCGATGACGCACAACTCGCACACTTGAATAATCTGGGATTATAAAGAAGAGAAGAGAGAGAGAAAATTAAAATTAATTTTTACGGAGATATTTTATCTAGGATAAAATATCGTCTAGAGAGAGATAACGATTAATTTGGAATTAATCGGTAAATTAATATATTCGATATATTAAACGAAATTAGATTTCGACGCGGAATTAAAATTAGATTTTAATTCGGGCAAACGAGTTAATTTAGAATTAATTCGTTAGCGACGTAAATAATAATTTCGCTAGCCGCAATTATTCGATTGAATTAACGTCGCGACGTAAGCTCGGTTTTTCGGAAATATCGAACCCGAATGCGTGAGTGCACGTGGGCCCACTTTCATTTGGAAACGTGTGGGGACCACATGACACATGTCATATTATGCATTATTTAAATCTAATGCATTGCATGTAGATAGTGTATATTGCACTCAATGTCATTGCATGGAAATTGAGTGTTTGACACTCTAAGCCATTGCATGATTTGTGTCATAAATTTATTATTAATTTAATAAATTTTTATGGCATAAATATAAATTGATTTTTGGTAAATCATTTTAACTTAACACAAAACTTCTTCTCTCTCATTTCTCTCTTCTCTCACGCCAAATGAAGAAAATCTTCACTGGTTTGGAACCAGAAATGGCGTGAACAAAGGGAAGCCAAGAGTGGTTTCTCATGGTGAGAAATCAAGTGCTAGCACACTTACAAGTCTTGCGAAGGTGGTAGGGAGGTTCGACCATGAGGCGGGACTCATCCGATGGAGTTTGGAGCTTCGTTTTGAGACCCGAAACTGCCATGACAGTGAGCATGGACTGCTGCAGTGGGCTTACAAAGGCAGTGCGTTTTTGGGCATGATTCATCTTCAAATCGACATAACCGATCAATGTAAGTATTCCGCTATCTTCGTTGGTGTATTCACGCATGTTTTCATGTCTTGTTTGATCTTGGGACCTAGATTTTTACCAACAATGGCATCAAGAGCTAATGTTGCAAGCATGAAAAATGTAGGGCTTAAAATTTGGGTAAATGTTTGTTGAGCATGATTTGAATAAATTGCTTGTTTGAGTATGCTTATAACATGTTTAAATTCATATTGGTTGGACTAATTTGACGAAAATTGATTTGGAATAATTTTCCCCAATTTATTCACCTTGGCCGAATGTATATGCATTTTGGGATCTTGGATTTTTTTGATTTTTTAATTCATTTGATGAGTTAGAATCCATTAGGTTGACGTTAATTTGAATCGAATTGGATTGGATTTCGAATTAGACGAAAACCCCAAAATCTTTGAGTTGGCCGAATGTGACTAATGCCCTAATGTCTTGGTAAATTTTGATTTTGATAATTGGATGTATTGGAAATCATTCGGGATATGTATTTAATGTCGATTGCGGATTAATTGATTGAAACCGAATTGGACATGAAATCCCTCCTTGGCTTGGCCGAGAGCATGAAGCATGTAAATGGTTTTGATTTTTCATTATGTGTGTTTGACATGTAATAATGAATTAAGTATGATTAATTGGACTAATTTAGCGTTTTGGAAATGTTGATTTAGTTGATTAATCATATAATGCACTTTTGGTAATAAATTGTGAAAATTGGATTTTTGGATTTAATTAATTGGGCCTAATTTTGAAATTAGAATTTAAGTTGTAATTGGGCCTATTGGGCTTGATTTATCAAGTTTGGTTTAAGCCAAATGGATTGGATCCAATTGGGCCCAAAACCTTGACCATAAAGCCCAAATGCCACTTAATGAACCTTTAAAGTTCAATTGGGCCTAATGGGCCAAGATTGATTTATGGGCTTATGGGGTAAATCCGGATTGGACTTTGGTTATCGGTTTGACCCGAGTTGACCAAAAGTCCACGCCTTAAGAAATCAATCAAAAGCCCATTGGACTTTAATTGAATTGACGTTGGACGTTAATCGGTCTTTGAGACGCGTTACGATTAATTTGGAATTTAAATCGTAAAAGGTTTATTAAATAAAAGTGTAATATTTAATTTGGAATTGAATAATGAATTAGTATTAAATACATGTTAAATTAGATTTAATGATGTAGTTTAATTTAATTCATGAATTCGTACTTTAAGTACTTATTCGCAAAAATAGTTTGACTCGAACAAAATCAAATCGTTGTTTGAACATTGGATGATCACTTAATTATCAGATTAATTAATTTGATTGATTGATGCATGCTTATGTGTGTGAATACGTGGTTGTGTTGAATGAATAATGTATATATCGGATGGATATTAGACGGGTGGGCAATTTTAGAAATTGTTGTAATAAATTCGATTTATTAAATTGGACCTGCGTGTCCAGCCTTATCACCTTCTTCTCTTTGTATTCTCTTCTCACCTATTCCCCTCTATGTATATGAGGTTTCTTTAGAAGTGTAGTGTAACGGGTAGAAGTAATACTAGTGCTAGCTTGAGTGAGAAAGGGAGAGATTTGATCTAGGATCAATGTGTTAAGTATCCATCCGCATATCATTATTATTTATTTTCATACTCGCTTTATTATGTATTTAGAATGCATGTTTAGGGTGTATGATGATGAGACCTTAACAAAGATAATTAAATTGGTAGCCAATTTGCACGCGAAAAACCCTCGTTAAATATCAAGCGTTTATTTTCCTTCCATTGAGTGATTCTTACTCAAGATCCGAGATTGGCAGGGGTTGTTGGCCAAAGTCAAGCCCTTGTCCTTCGAAGATGTGTTTTAATCACGAGGCTTTGTTCCATATCGGTGTCGTGTCCAAGTTGTGGTTTGTTGGCCAAAGTCAAGACCACTTCTTGTCCATTGACATTGATTACGAAGCTTCCATGTCAATGGGTCCGCGCTTGACTGGGATCACTAGGTTTGTTGTGCCAAAGCCAAGGCCTAGTTGATTCAGAGGAAGGTTAGGGTATATATTGGATATATAGGCATATATAAGATATATGTTTAGGACTTGGATGTCCACCTACTGGATCTAGGAGTTGGATTAGATCCAATTGATCTTAGAGATCTACCTAGTTAATTATCATACAATTTGTTGGCCAAAGTCAAGATTGTGTGATATTTAACGGGATCCTAGCCCACTAGGAAACACGGTTTCCCGAGTACTCGACAGAGGGTTAGAGGCTCGACGAAAAATAGTGGGAGGCAAGTATTGAATTTGCAACATTCGTTCGAATACTCGCTAAACGCGCTCATCTACATTTTACTCGTCATATTAATCAAAAGTATTAGTTGGACTAATATTTTATGTTGTTTTAAATAAATATATAGTTGGACTATATACAAACTCATTCAATATATAGTTGATTTTATAATTGGATTATAGTAATCAATATAATTGAATTAGAATGATAGTTGATTTTATAATTAGATTATAGTAATCAATATTAAAATTATAGTTGATTAAATAATTGGATTATTGTAATCATTATAATAAATAGTACCTTATTAAAATTGATTAAATAGTTGGACTATTGAAATCAAGAAAGAATTGAAAGGTTGAATATTTAAAATATATAATCCTTGGATTAAATGTTTTAAATGATTTAATTTTCAATTGGGAATTAATAATAGGTTAATTTATTTGATAAAATAACTTATTATGACTAAGCCCATAATTAAGCAAATAGTAGAGCATAAAGTCTTTGGAAGATTTATGTGATGATGACTTTAGTGCTTAATTAATATACTTACAATAAATCTATCTTTAGATTTAAAAGTATTAAAATTGCAATTAATTGACCATTCTAGTGGAGAAAAGTCAAAATTTGCAATTGGGCATGTAGCACAAGGTGCATATCATTTCGATATTCTAAAACCCAAGGCTTGGCCAAAGGTTTGTGAAATATTGAAAAGGTAATTGACATATCCCAAAGTGACTACCATTTGGATATGGAAGACACGAAGGAATTAAAGATAGGAGAGGCTCTAACTTTAAAAATATTTGTCAAAGTTATGTTTACTACTAGTATTAAAATTGGATTTTAAATACTTAGTGTGGTACATAATACATATATGTATTGACGTTCAGAATCCGCTGTGGGCTGGATACTGGCTTCAAGCCGAGATTTCTCTGCGAATTGGAAACGGGACGAAAGTCGCTGTTTCGACCGTAGATACCTAAGTTTAGGAACTACCCTTCGAGTGTGTACTTAAATTAGGAAATGTTATAATGTAACTAGTTTGACTAGAGACATTATCTCTATATCAGTGTTTAATCCGATGCGGATAAAACCTTTATATTCTAGAACACTAAAGTGTTTCATTATATAAAGATGATACTGAGATAAATACATTAGATGTAAATAACATGATTTATATTTTGAATATAAATAAAATCTCAAACATATAAATGACAAATAAATAGCTCAAATTGATTTGATCAATAGAGACTTATTTGTGGCATTGTTGTATGGACACAATTAAACGAGACTCGTATATCCACACTTTTGAAGAGTGGGTACTAGGACTGATTTGACTATTCAAATAAGGTCTACGAATCTAGTTTATTAGGTTAAAAACCTAAAATACTATTTACTTTACTTGGTAATAGTAAAAGGGCCACCGATCTGTTAGCCCTATTCATGGTGAAGTAAGTGGGCCCATATCTAGCTAGGCTAGATGTGAACATGAATATTTCGTGACCTTAACGGATGTAGCATCACGTTGTGGTTTATGTGTTTCTTTTTAAGAACACAGATCAGAAACTTTTGAAGTTTCGACACGAAGAAAACAACAGATCGGCTATAGTGTTATTCCGCCACGGTAAGACCGAAATGGAAAATACTTAAGCAGTAAGTTTCATATATAAATGAAAGAGTACGGTGTTCTTTCATGTGAGGACTCCTCCCGAGACACGTCGGTTAGACGGTGTGTCTAAACTAAAACCGAATTTTGTTGGACATGATAAGGTTTATCACGAGTCGCTCTGAGCTACTGTTTCCTTCTACAGGATATGTATTAACAGTGCAAAACTTATTTAGAATAAGTTTCCATATAAATCTGTTTGACAGATATCATATAGGATATGAACAGGAAAGAAACGAGGTTTCTCATTCCTGATAATTTGGTATGCCAGGCATAAAGTTTGGATGATACCAAACTAAGAACCCAAATTGGATTAGTGCCAATATAGGTTATCCTAAGGGAAACCATAAGTATAGTACTTATAAATCCCACATGAGAACAATGTGATTGTTGCTCACCATGCGGTTTTTCCTGAGAGGAATACCGATATGCAATGGTCAGTGGGAGGATAGTGACACTCAATGAAAATCGGAGTAATACTATTCATAGCACGAAGTCCTATATGGAACACAAACAATTCATCTATGATGATGAAATCTGTACCATTAATCTTCAAATACACAAGAAATCGGGTAGATCGGATAGAGTCAGAAAACAACCTAGGGTATGGGTTTTCTGATCTAACCTCATTAAGATGTCAATCTTATGGAGGTGTACCATCCGACTACGTTATGAGGAAGTGATACGAGGTATCGACTCCCTGTTATGGCAAAGTGCCATGAGTCCGAAATGGATTCCATGTATAATGACTATTATGGATACTAGTTGTTGTACCACAAGGCGTTGTGCCTATGGTACATTATACGTCTTCAAGGAAGACATACATGGATGACAACATACCAACTTACAAAGCTAGGCTTTTGACGGAAAGGTATCGTTATCAACATTGTGTTAATAACGGTTCAACCTTTTACCTGTTGCCATGGTAAATCCATTTTGAAGATGCTTGTAGATAACTGTATATTTCATTTATGAAATATGTCAGTTACAAATCAAAATCGATTTCCTGAAAAGGAAACTTTTTGGAGGATGTTTACAACATCCTGACGATTTTGAATAACCGACAAACAAGGTTTGCGGGTTATTCGATCCATGTTTGGATTGAAGCAAGCATAAGGTTCTTGGAACTGTCGTTTTGAAATAATCATAATGATTTATGATTTGACTCAAAACGAAATAATTCTTGTGTATATAAGGAGGTTAGTGGGAGAGAGCACTGACAGTTAAATTCCCATTAAGCAATTAATGAAAGCTTGGCTTTCATGGATATTCTTTCAATAGAAATTCTCCGTAGAATTCTGGGGAGTAACAACCTTTATTCAAGGAATAAAGATCTACTGGGATAGATTTGGAGTTTGTTAACACTCTCTGGGAAATTGTACATTTAAAATGTACTTGTATTGGTGTCTCATACGCTTTGAGCATATGGAGTCACAATCGGGTCAATCCAAGTGATAGTCACTGGATTGAAGTTAAGAACATCTGTTAGTATCTGAGAGAACTAAAGATGTTGTCTTAAACTATGGAGATGGAGAACTTGAAGTGACTGGGATCACTACTGCAAGTTTCCAAACAATTAAAATACTACGGTATTATAAAGTTTGAATAACAGGGACAGTGAGCTGGAAATCTTCCTAGCAAGATAATTGTTGCCGAATAAACCACAAATGCGGATTATTGCTGCAGCTGAGGCAGCAATAGAAGACCATCTGGGTCGAAAATAAATCTAATAAGATTAGATATAGTCCTGTTAGCAGCTGAGCTAGGCGTCAGCACGAGCTAAGGAATTAAAGGTCTCATCGACGATCCAGATATATACTTCTATATCATCTGATTCGTTCGGATCATACATCGTGGCGATGTGATGATCGTGTAAATCGCGTCAGACGATAATTAAGCAAATCCGCTGACGAAAACCTTTCCTCAGCAATTTGAGCGAATTGTACATAGTTCGGGTGTTAGACACTCGAGTGACTGGCTATGTGCCAAGTGGGAGATTGTTGGACAAAATGACCCATAGCGTCACTATTTGCACAGATCATTGTGTTGTTGTAGAAAATTAACTATGTGACAAGGAAATTGCACTCTCATCATTTGTGATTAGATCACCATAGATATATAAATGAAGAGAGGTCCCTATGATTAGTTCCTGGATTGAGATGATATGAGACAGTATCAGTCCACAAAGGATTAATCATTAAATATCCCTAGCCGTAGTATTATCGAGACTGGACATCGATAATGCGGAATAGGCTAGTATTGCACTTGTGTGCGTTGTGAGGGCACAACGGCATAGTTCTCATATATATAAGTGTTGGATACTTATGCAAGTGCGATAGGAGGTCGTGTTTCACCGATGGTACGGGAAACAGCTTCGCTCTGGATAGACCCCTCGGAATCCCATTGGTATTATGAATATGTGTCTATGGGAGGCCGAAATCAAGGTAGGTGTGTATAGTCTTAACCTGAGACTTACATCGCTAATGCTTACGACAATCGATATACTTTAGTTGAGGTCGTCTAGGACTGTAACCGGTTCTGTGTACGCCAATGCCGGGTATATTGAGAATCGTAGTGTATTGGATGTGATGTCAAGACGGAAGTATCACTCCAGTCATAGTGGAGATGATGTCACGCAGGATACGGTATTAGTGCTCTTAAGAGATGCGCATCCAATCGTAATATTATGACCAGGTCATGAATATCCGATTATAGAGACTAGTTACTAGACATCCGATATGTGTTTCGGACGGGGCAGACACTTATCCAGCCCCAGCCCTAGCACGTGACTATCCGATACTGGGCCGATATACACAATACATTAGTATACTACGCTTGATACAGATCTTAAATATTCTTTAATGGATATGTCCGGAGAATTAGGTAGACTTGGTGCTTTGCTAGGAGTGAACCTTGTCTCGTAAATCGGTACAACGTAGTACTTGGTACGTACGTGATTCGGATACTCCGACGACCGTATTTACTGCCAGATTATCCGGGGATCTCATGGGTCGCTTCCCGATAATCCACCGATGACGCACAACTCGCACTCTTGAATAATCTGGGATTATAAGAAGAGAGAGAGAAAATTAATCTAAGATTAATTACGGAGATATTTTATCTAGGATAAAATATCGTCTAGAGAGAGATAACGATTAATTTGGAATTAATCGGTAAATTAATATATTCGATATATTAAACGAAATTAGATTTCGACGCGGAATTAAAATTAGATTTTAATTCGGGCAAACGAGTTAATTTAGAATTAATTCGTTAGCGACGTAAATAATAATTTCGCTAGCCGCAATTATTCGATTGAATTAACTCGTCGACGAAGTCGCGAAGCTCGGTATTTCGGAAATATCGAACCCGAACGCGTGAGTGCACGTGGGCCCACTTTCATTTAGAACGTGTGGGGCCCACATGACACATGTCATATTATGCATTATTTAAATCTAATGCATTGCATGTAGATAGTGTACATTGCACTCATGTCATTGCATGGAAATTGAGTGTTTGACACTCTAAGCCATTGCATGATTTGTGTCATAAATTTATTATTAATTTAATAAATTTTTATGGCATAAATATAAATTGATTTTTGGTAAATCATTTTAACTTAACACAAAACTTCTTCTCTCTCATTCTCTCTCTCTCTCACGCCCAAATGAAGAAAATCTTCACTGGTTTGGAACCAGAAATGGCGTGAACAAAGGGAAGCCAAGAGTGGTTTCTCATGGTGAGAAATCAAGTGCTAGCACACTTACAAGTCTTGCGAAGGTGGTAGGGAGGTTCGACCATGAGGCGGGACTCATCCGATGGAGTTTGGAGCTTCGTTTTGAGACCCGAAACTGCCAAGACAGTGAGCATGGACTGCTGCAGTGGGCTTACAAAGGCAGTGCGTTTTTGGGCATGATTCATCTTCAAATCGACATAATCGATCAATGTAAGTATTCCGCTATCTTCGTTGGTGTATTCACGCATGTTTTCATGTCTTGTTTGATCTTGGGACCTAGATTTTTACCAACAACCTTGTTTCCTAGTGGGCTAGGATCCCGTTAAATAACACACAATCTTGACTTTGGCCAACAAATTGTATGATAATTAACTAGGTAGCTCTCTAAGATCAACTGGATCCCATTAAATTCCTAGATCTAGTAGGTAGACATCAAAGTCCGAAACATATATCTTATATATGCCAATATATCAATATATTGCCTAACCTTTTTCCTATGAATCAATTAAGCCTTGGCTTTGGCACAACAAACTTAGTGATCCCAGTTGAGCGGAACCCATTGACCTTGGAAAGCTTCGTAATCAATGTCGATGGACAAGAAGTAATCTTGAGTTTGGTCAACAAATCACAACTTGGACAAGACACCAATATGGAACAAAACCTTCATGATTTAAACACATCCTCGACGGACAAAGGTCTTGACTTTGGCCAACAAACTAATGCCAATCTTGAATCTTGAGTAAGAATCACTCAATGGAAGGAAAAACGCTTAATATGATGTTGAGGGTTTTTTCGCGTAATTGGCAACCAATTAATTATCTTTGTTAAGGTCTCATCATCATACACCCTTAAGCATGCATTCTAAACACGTAATAAGGCGCGTAAGTAAATAAATATAATAATGATATGCGGATGGATACTTAAACATTGTTCCTAGAACAAATCTCTCTCTTTCCTCTCTCCCGCTAGCACAAGCATTAGTTCTACCCGATTACATAACAATTCTAAAGAAACCTCATTTACATTGAGGGGAATATGTGAGAAGAGAAATACACAGAGACAAAAGGTAATAGGCTTGACACGCAGGTCCAATTAATAAATTCTAAATTTATTACAACAATTTCCAAAATTGCCCTCATCAATCAACTAACACAGAACACAATTTCAAACATCGCATCTATGTATTCACACAAGCATGTTATCAATCAATCTAATCCATTAATTAATCTGAATATTAATGACCATCCAATGTTCAAGCAACAATTTAATTTTGCGCGAGTCAAACTCGTTTTGCGAATAAGTACTCAAAGTACGAATTCTCGAATTAATTAAACTACAACATTAAATCCAATTTAATTTGCATTTAATACTAATTCATTATTTAATTCCAAATTAAATATTTACACTTTATTAATGAACCTTTATGACTTAGATTCTAAATCTAATCGTTACGGGTCTCAAAGTCCAATTAACATCCAATGTCAATTTAATTTAAAGTCCAATGGGCTTTCAATTAATTTCTAAGGCATGGACTTTTGGTCAATATGGGTCAAACCCAAATACCAAAGCCCATTAAGGAATCACCCTTATTTGCCAAGAAACCGATTTAGGCCCATTAGGCCCAATTAATATTAAAGGTCCATTAAGTCATAATTGGACTTTATGGATATGGTTTTGGGCCCAATTGGATCCAACCAATTTAGCCTAAACCTAACTTGGTACAACCAAGCCCATTAAGCCCAATACAACTTTTAAGGCCCAATTCCAAAATAAGCCCAATTAATTTAATTTCAAAATTCCAAATTTTATAATTAAATTAAACAAAGTATATGCCATAATTAATTAACCAAATTAAAATTTCCAAAATACCAATTAGCCTAATTAATTATGATCATTATCATCAACATATGTCCAACACATTTGAACCAAAAAATCACATCATTATACATGCTTCATAGTTTCGGTATTTTGGGGTTTTTCATGTCCGATTCGGTTTCAATCCAATTAAATCCACAATCAACATTACCCAATGATCAAATCAAGCAATGGAACATATATGTGAATACTCGTAAAAGTATGGCGGAATCATACTTACAACGAGCGGCTTTTGCGACGCGAGGAACATCAAAATCTTCAAGTTTTTCCTTCATTGAAGTCTCAGCTTTGGGCTATTTTTCTGCTCCAATTTCGGTCCAAGCTCCAAGCTTTCGAATGGTGATTACAAGCTCACAAGTCGGTTTCCCTATCACCTTCGCAAGACTCTGGATGTGTGCTAGCACTCTTGAAATTTTACCATAAAATTTCCTTTGCTTCTTCTTCATGTCTCGGCAATGGCAGAAAAACAGAAGAAGAAAACAGCCCCTTGGGCGTGAGAGGGAAGATGAGAGAGGAGAGAAAATGTGTTATGTGTTAGTTGATTGATTTCCAAAATCAATTAAACATATACCAATTTTTTTTGAATTTCCAAAAGTCAAAAAGGTACAAGCATTAAAGCTCTCCAACTACCACCATCAATCACAAGTGACAAGTTGTCACATCACTCAAAGTGACTAGACACCACATCAATCGATTGACTAGTGATTTGATGCTTGATGTGACTTGTGGGCCGCACTTTAATTCAAATGTGAGTGCGCCCGCAAACACTCCCGGGCTCGGGTTCGCTAAATCCGAATTAATGAATTTTCCGTTGTGAAGTAATTAAATAATTATGCCTAGCAAAATTACTATTCATATCGCTAACGAATTAATTCTAAATTAACTCGTTTGCCCGAATTAAAATCTAATTTTAATTCCGCGTCGAAATCCAATTTCGTATAATATATTGAATATATTATTTTATCGATTAATTCCAAATTAATCGTTCTCTCTCTTTTAATAATATTTTATCCCAGATAAAATATCTCCGTAATTAATCCCAGATTAATTTTATCTCTCTCATTAATTAATCCCAGATTAATAAAGTGCGAGTCATACGTAATCGGTGAATCTTCGGGAAGCGACCCATGAGATCCCCGAATATGTTGGTAGTAAATCCGATTGTCGGACTATCCAAACACGTACGTACCTTGTACTACATTTTTACCGATTTACAAGACATGGTTGGCTTCTAGCAAAGCACCGTGCCCACCCAATTCTCCAGAAATATTCTTACTGGAATATGTGATCTATATCAGGCGTAGTATACATAGTATTGCGTATTACGATCCAGTATCGGATGTCACGTGCAAGGCCTGGGGCTGGAAACATGTCTGCCCCGTACGAAGCACATATCAGATCTTTGGTAACTAGTCTCTATAATCGGATAAACATGACCTAGTCATAATATCCCGATAGCTGCAGCATATAAGAGAACCAGTTCAGTATCCTACGTGATCATTATCTCCACTTTGACTGGAGTGATACTTCCATCTCAACATCACACCCAATACACTATGATTCTCAATATACCCAAAAGAGGCGTACACAGAACCTGTTAAAGCCCTGGATGACCAAAACTAAAGTACATTGATTGTCGCAAGTATTAGCGGTGCAAGTCTCAGGTTAAGACCAAATACACCTACCCTGATTCAGACTTCCATAGACACATAGTCATACTACCAATGGAATTCCGAGGGGTCTATCCAGAGCAAAGCTGTTTCCGTACCATCGGTAAACATAACCTCCTATTACACTTGCATGAGTATCCTATACACAAAAATATGAGAACTATGATGTTATGCTCCCACAACGCGCAAAAGTGTAATACTAGTCTATTCCGCATTATCAATGTCCAATCTCGATAATACTACGATTAGGGATATTTAATGATTAAACCTTCATGGATTGATATTGTCTCATATCTTATCAATCCGGAACTAATCATATGGACCTTCTATCATTTATATATCATTGTAATCTAATTACAAATGATAGAAGAGCAATTTCCTTTGTCACATAGTTAATTTGTACAACAACACCATGATCTGTACAAATAGTGATGTTATGGGCCATAACTGTCCAACATCATCATCTAACATTAACCAAACATCCAATTTCTCATTTTCATGCTCCAAGCAAAAATACACAAATTTAAAGTCATGAACCCTAGAAATTAAATCAAGCTTAGATCTCGCTTTGTTACCATTATTAGTGTCATAGACATGCCACGGGATCTCTAAGAGTGATTCATGTGTGAATAAAATCAAAATAGTTGCGGAGGATTTACATTGATCGGTTGAGTTCAAAACTTTTTCTTGGATGATGGAAGCTCCAAGCTCTCTCAGTTGTTCCAAACTCATGGGTAAGTCTCCCTATCACCTTTATTTGACTCCTTAATGTGCTAGCATGCTTGAATTTTGCAACAAAATCCGTGGGAGAGGGAGAGAAGCTCACGACTTCATGAGGAAAAAAAAAGAAATTGAGTGCTATGAATAGTAACCACACCATACTTCCAAAGTTTGACTTGCTTTTATAAATAAAGTTTGTGTCTTGAATTGGTTTGATTGTAGAAAAAGCAATCCCAAGCTTTCACTCAACAAAACACCAAATTCCATCAAGTGTCAAACACATTGATGTAAGTTGGTGGGCCCTACTTCAAATTCAAAATTTAAGTCGGATAATCCAACACGCAACTTTGCTCGGGCCCGGGTTCATTTAATTCCGTATTAAATGAATTTACCGTTGTGACTTAATTAAATCTAATTTAATTAAATAATTAAATCTAATTTAATTAAATATATAATGCCTAGCAAAATTATTACGAAACTCGCTTGCGAATTAATTCGTTCGCTAGAATTAAAATCCAATTTAATTCCGCTTTGAAATCCGATTTCATTTAATATATCCAATATAATATTTTAGCCCAATTAAATAATTAAATAGTAAAATCCAATTTAACTATTAAATTTACTTTGCCGATTAATTCCAAATTAATCACGTTCTCTCTCTTCTAGTCGAATTAATCATATATTAATTCTTGCCGTAATTAATCCTAGATTAATTTTCTCTCTCTTAATTAATACCATATTAATATTGTTCGAGTCAAATATCATCGGTGAATCTTTGGGAGGCGACCCAAGAGATCCATGGATATGTTGGCAGTAAATATTGTCATCGGACTATCCGAATACGTGTGTACCCGGTACCACGTTCTTACCGATTTACAAGACATGGTTGGCTTCTAGCAAAGCACCGTTCCTGCCCAATTCTCCAGAAATATTCTTTAAAGGAATATATAATCTTTTTCATGTGTAGTATATGTAGTATTGCGTATTAAGATCTAGTATCGAATGTCACATGCTAGGCCTAGGGCTGGAATTGTGTCTGCCCCGTACGAAGCATATATCGGATCATTGGCAACTAGTCTCTATAATCGGATAGTCATGACCTAGGCATATTATCCCGATGACTTATCATCATCTCCATATGACTGAAGTGATACTTCCATCTTGACATCATACCCAATACACTACGATTCTCAGTATACCCAGAATAAGCCTACACAGAACCTGTTAAAGCCCCAAACGACCAAAACCAAAGTATACTGATTGTCGCAAGTATTAGCGATGCAAGTCTAAGGTTAAGACCAAATACACCTACCCTGATTCGGATTCCTATAGTCAAATAGTTATACTACCAATGGGATTCCCATGATTCTATCCAGAGCGAAGCTGTTTCCGTACCATCGATAAACAGAACCTCCTATTACACTTGCATGAGTATCCAATACCCAAATATATGAGAACTATGTTGTTACGCTTCCATAACACGCACAACTGTAATACTAGCCTATTCCGCATTATCGATGTCCAGTCTCAATATTACTACGACTAGGGATATTTAATGATTAAACCTTTCGTGGATTAATATTGTCTCATATCTTATTAATCCGGTACTAATCATATGGACTTTTATCATTTATATATCCCGATAATCAAATTACAAATGATAAAAAAACAATTTCCATTGTCACATAGTCAATTTGTATAACAACACCATGTTCTGTACAAATAGTGATGCTACGGGTCATAATTGTCCAACATTTTATCCAAGCCATGATACCATACTATGGGTTCCTCTTCCAGTGACATCCTGAACATCTTCTGCACCCGGCACTTCGAAAAACCTACTGAACTCATCACTGCAACATATTATCGGAGATGGACCCTAGGATCTCCGTTTCCGTTGATCTTGGCTACGTCAGACATCTTAAACTGGGGAGGCAGTTGTTCCTCGAAAGTCATCGCATCATAGTGTAACAGATCTTCATGTCTTCCATTCATCTTGGGGGTAACTGAATCTACTTGTTCTCTGAGTTTCTGTAATTTTGACAGGGACCAGCCTATCATTCCCGCAGCATATTAAGCATTGTCATCATAAAAAATATTGATTTCTTCGCTCACCCTATTCGGAGGCTCCTCACGCCTTCCATCCCCATTTTTTTTGTTCCCACTGTGGAGGGTACTGTCAGATTGGCCATAGAGTTAGTCAAAGCTTGGAGTTGCTCGGTAAGTTTGGTGATGTTGGACTCCAATTGATCCATATGGGAATCTTCACTGTCTGACGCATCCATATTTGCTAACAGTTTCTTGACAAGTCTCCATTCTTCTCTAATTCAATGGATATCTGTGATGGCTTGAAGATAAAGGGGTTAACATGATGCGTGTATGCATGAGATGCATGAGATGCACGTGGTTATCAAAACAACATATATCCTTCCGACCTTATTCCTCATAAGTCCATTTCTGTCCTAGGTATGGCTTATTTTATGCACCAATATGGGGTACACAAAATCGTTCTCTCCTATGCTATAGGGTTGAACCTTGGCTACCTCAGTCCCTTTTCATCAGTAACAGACAAAGACCGCCCATTTATAATATTGACTAAGCCTATTATAGGGATAGTGCCATTGTATAGAAATGATGAATTGGGCCCTCGATAATAACGGTTATGGGATGGACTTGGGGATATCCAAAAGTATACAAATATGCATAACAATGCGTACCCTTCCTGGATGAAAGCCATTGCGGATATTGAACTCATGCATTTGGCACATTCGGATCATGTTTGGATATTCTAAACCCATCAAGGTTTTCATAGAAGTTGGCTCGTTATCATTTTAGAGTGTTCAATCAGATTATCGCGAGGTGTAAACTTGTCCCAGTTCAAAAGGCCCAACAGATTTACACTTTTACGATAATATGGCTAAATAACTTCAAATGATATGGGGCCCAAACACAAGGTGGCTCATCATCATTTTGAGAACTTTTAGTCCAATCATCTTAAAATATACAAACTCGTCCCAGTTTAAGTGGCCCAACAAGTTCGTATCCTATGACGAGAAGCCGAAATGGACCAAAATGATAATGGTCCCAAACACAAGCATAAGGGTAGCTTCTATAGGACATATAACTATGGTTCATATGTGGGCTTACAAGGGTATGGATAAAGGCTCTCATCGGTGAAGGGTTGCCCACAACTGGGTCTCCCCACTCAAGGGTTTGAGCGATCAAGTTAGTGCACCTTTTTTATACCCTAGGGTACGTGCGAACGAGTGATAGTTATCATCACATAATGATCTGTCGCTTTGAGTGAAAGTGACTGCACAATACATGACGCTATCGGGGTGAAAAGGGTATGTAAAATATATGAGACATAGGTAACCAAAGCCAAAGCCACAGACACTACAAGGCATTATTTCTGGGACGATTCTCTATCACCAGTGGAGTGGCCATCTGTAGGAGCGAAGTGGGGTTTACGGCTATACATATAATGTTTGGCAACCACGACATTATTGGACTCGCAGCCCGTAGAGAGTACGGAGTAGCCCGCGGGGGACTAAATTAGAGAATAAAGGAGTCGGCACCCAGTGTGAACTAGGAAAAGATTTAAGGCCGCACTCACCCATCGCAAGGGAAGACCTCAAACCATTGGTATAGCCATGTCTTAATGCAATTCATACATAAAAGCGAATAAAAAATGTAATAACATACCCAAGAATAATAATTACAATAACATGATTCCAAAAGCATATAAATTAATAAGTACGAGATACAATAAAGAAAATTAATCAATAGTGGGAAAAACGTCAATAAATAAATAACAAACAAAAAAATGGGGTTAATTATGCATATATAAGTATTTCCCGAGAGGTACCTGGAGTTGTATCCCAAGTACAGACCGCACTATCGTCCATTTGGATTTGGCTACGGAATTTACGTCTGGGTTTCTTTCTGATATACTGCAAGGGATGAAAACACAGATAACCATCAATGCAATGTAAACAAACATAAAAAAAAGGGCGTGTTGTTTACTATAATTAGTCCCAAGGAAAGATTAAGCATATGAAATACAACAAAATGAATATATATAATAAACTTGAAGCATGGCGGAATCATACTTACAAAGCTTTTGTGATGAAAAGATGAACAAAGGTTGAAGCTCCAAGATCCTTGAAGTTTCGGCCAAGAGGAGAAAAGAGTTGAAAGCTCCAAGCTTTGTGTATTCCAAGCTCCAAGGTGGTTTCCCTATCACCTCCTTTGATTCCTTGCTTGTGCTAGCAAAAATGGAGAATGAGAAAACAATTTTCTGCCTTGTATGAGCAGCTCACGGCGTGAGCAAGAGAGAAAGAAGAGGAGAGTGTTTCACTTTTAATTTTGTTCCCTTTGCATGCCAAAAACCGTGAGAGACAAAGGAAATGAAAAGTGATATGATATCTAATACCAAAAGAATTTTTTAATGCAAAAAATCCTTCAAAACCGTGCATGGCTTTCCCTCCAAAATGAAATCCATCATTTGCCATCATTACCACACTTTGAGATTAGAGACAATGTATCATCCCTCAAAGGTGACTAGATACATCCACCATCTATTCGTATTAAGTAATGAGATATCGCGATGTGATTTGCGGATATCACTCGATTCAAAATACGAATGTGTCCGCAAACACTTTCGGGCTCGGTTTTGTTAATTCCGATTTAACGAATTTCCGTCGCGACGTGAATTAAATAATTAAGCCTTGCGAAATTACTATTCAGTTCGCTAATGAATTAATTCTAAATTAATTCGTTTGCCCGAATTAAAATCCGATTTTAATTCCGCGTCGAAATCTAATTTCGTTTAATAATATATCGAATATATTATTTTATCGATTAATTCCAAATTAATCGATCTCTCTCTCTCTCCTAATAAGGCATTTTATCCAAGATAAAGTTTCTCCGTTATTAATCCAAGATTAATAAAGTTCGAATCAAACATCATAGGTGAATCTTCAGGAAGCGACCCAAGAGATCTCCGGATATGTTTGCAGTAAATACGGTCGTTGGATAATCCAAACACGTACGTACCTCGTACTACGTTTTACCGATTTACAAGACAAGGCTGGCTTCTAGCAAAGCGCCATGCCTACCCAATTCTCCAGAAATATTCTACTGTTAATGGAATATAGATCTATATCAAGCGTAGTATACCGTAGTATTGCGTACATCGATCCAGTATCGGACGATCACATGTTTGGCCTGGGGCTGGAAATGTGTCTGCCCTGTACGAAACATATATCGGACATCAAGCAACTAGTCTCTTTAAATCGGGCAATACTGACCTAGTCATATTGTCCCGACGGTTGCAACCTTTTATAGAGCACTAGTTCTGTATCCTGCGTGATCATCAACTCCATATGTCTGAAGTGACACTTCCATCTTGACATCACACACAGTGCACTACTATTCCTGATAAACCCAGAAGAGGTGAACACAGAACCAGTTAAGGTCCCCCAACCACCAAAACCAAAGTTTACCTATTGTCGCAAGTACTAGCGATGCAAGTCTCAGGTTAAGACCATATACACCTACCCTGATGCGGCCTCCCATAGACACGCAGACATACTACCAATGGGATTCCGCGGGGTCTATCCAGAGCGAAGCTGTTTTCCGTACCATCGGTAAAACACAACCTCCTATCGCACTTGCATAAGTATCCTATACTTAAATATATGAGAACTATGCCGTTGTGCCCTCACAACATGCACAAGTGCAATACTAGTCTATTCCGCATTATCGATGTCCGATCTCGATAATACTCCGACTAGGGATATTTAATGATTTAAACCTTTATGTATTGATACTGTCTCATATCATCTCAATACGGAATTAATCATATGGACTTTCGCCATTTATATATCAAAGTAAATAAATTACAAAACGGCAAAAGGCAATTTCATTATCACATAGTTAATTTTGTACAATAATACAATATCATTTACAAAACAGTGACGCTATGGGTCATAATGTCTAACAATTTCCCACTTGGCCTATAGCCAGTCACTCAAGCATCTAATACCTGAACTATGTATATGTCATTCAAACACTTGCGGATAAACAGCTTTCGTCAGCGGATCTGCAATGTTGTTATCTGATGCGACCTTCTCGACTTTTACATCGCCACGATGTATAATCTCCCGAATCAGATGGTAACGCCGAAGAACATGCTTGGATCGTTGATGAGACCTTGGTTCCTTAGCTTGTGCTATAGCCCCGTTATTGTCACAATACAATGGAACGGGCTCAGCTGCTAACGGAACTACTCCTAATCCGATTAGGAATTTTCGGATCCAAACTGCCTCCTTTGCTGCTTCCGACGCAGCAATATACTCCACTTCTGTCGTTGAATCGACAACAGTATCTTGCTTGGAAGATTTCCAGCTCACTGCTCCGTTATTCAACAAAAAATGTACCCGGATTGCGACTTGAAGTCGTCCTTGTCGGTTTGGAAACTTGCATCGGCATACCCAGATACCACAAGTTCTCCTTCTCCGTAAATTAAGAAAGCATCCTTAGTTCGTCTAAGATACTTAAGGATATTCTTAACTGCCATCCAGTGACCTTCACCTGGATCGGCCTGATAGCGACTGCACATGCTCAAAGCATATGACACATCAGGTCGTGTACATATCATGGCATACATGATCGATCCGACTGCCGAGGCGAACGGTATCCGACTCATGTTATCTCTCTCTTCTTGAGTCTTAGGACACATGTCCTTAGACAGAGAGGTACCACGTAACATTGGCATCAATCCCTTCTTGGATTGATCCATGCTGAATCGCTTAAACACTTTGTCAATATATGTACTCTGGGAGAGTCCAAGCAGCTTTCTAGATCTATCCCGGTAGATCTTTATTCCCAGAATAAAGGCTGCTTCTCCCAGATCTTTCATGGAGAATTTTAATGAAAGCCAAGCTTTCACCGACGTTAGCATGGGAATGTCATTGCCTATAAGCAATACATCGTCGACATAAAGGACAATAAAAGTCAGTGCTCTCCCACTAACCTTCTTGTATACACAAGGGTCATCTTCGTTTTGCACGAAATTATATTCTTTTATGATTTCATCAAAACGCTGATTCCTTGACCGTGATGCTTGATTCAATCCATAAATGGATCGATTTTGTTGGATAATATGACCCATAGCGTCACTATTTGTACAGATCACGGTGTTGCTGTACAAATTAACTATGTGACAAGGAAATTGCACTCTCATCATTTGTGATTAGATCACCATAGATGTATAAATGAAGAGAGGTCCATATGATTAGTTCCTGGATTGAGATGATATGAGACAGTATCAATCCCCGAAGGATTAATCATTAAATATCCCTAGCCGATGTATTATCGAGACCGGACATCGATAATGCGGAATAGGCTAGTATTGCACTTGTGCGTGTTGTGAGGGCACAACGGCATAGTTCTCATATATATAAGTATTGGATACTTATGCAAGTGCGATAGGAGGTCGTGTTTCACCGATGGTACGGGAAACAGCTTCGCTCTGGATAGACCCCTCGGAATCCCATTGGTATTATGACTATGTGTCTATGGGAGGCCGAATCGAGGTAGGTGTGTATAGTCTTAACCTGAGACTTGCATCGCTAATACTTGCGATAATCGGTAAACTCTGGTCTTGGTGGTACAGGGCTTTAACCGGTTCTGGGTACACCGCTTCTGGGTTTATCAGAGGAGTCGTAGTGTATTGGGTGTGATGTCGAGACGGAAGTGTCACTTCAGTCATATTGGAGTAGATGTCACGCAGGATATGGTACTAGTGCTCTTGAGTGTTGCGCAACCAATCGGGATATTGTGACCAGGTCATGTATATCCGATTATAGAGACTATGTTACCAAACATCCGACATGTGTTCGGACGGGGCAGACACTTATCCAGCCCCAGCCCTAGCACGTGATTATCCGATACTGGGCCGATATACACAATACTACGGTATACTACGCTTGATACAGATCTATATATTCCTGTAAGAATATTTCTGGAGAATTGGGTAGGCATGGCGTTTTGCTAGAAGCTAACCTTGTCTTGTAAATCGGTATAAACGTAGTACGAGGTACTTACGTGTTCGGATAGTCCGACGACCGTATTTACTGCCAACATATCCGGAGATCTCATGGGTCGGTTCCCGAAGATTCACCGATGACGTATTACTCGCACTTTGATTAATCTGGGATTAATTAGAAGAGAGAGATAGAATTAATCTGGGATTAATTCGATGAGAGAGAAAATTAATCTGGGATTAATTACGGAGATATTTTATCTCGGATAAAATATTGGTTAAAGAGAGAGAACGATTAATTTGGAATTAATCGATAAAATTAATATATTCGATATATTAATCGAAATTGGATTTCGACGCAGAATTAAAATTAGATTTTAATTCGGGCGAACGAATTAATTTAGAATTAATTCGTTAGCGACGTGAATAGTGAATTCGCTAGGCGTAATCATTTAATTACGACGCGACGGAAAAATTCGTTAATTTGGAATTAGCGAACCCGAGCCCGAGAGTGATTGCGAGCGCATTCGCATTTCGAATTCGAGCGCGGCACGCGAGTCACATCAAGCGTCAAATCGCTAGTCGCGTCAATCGTCAAATCAATTGTCACTTTGAGTGATATGACTTGACAATATGTCACTTTATTAAAGTGAATAGATGTGATGTGACTTAAAGTAAAAGTTGAAATGATGGAAAGCATTATTGCTTTTTATTTTTTGACTTTAGAATTAAAAGATAAGATATATATATGTGTTTTATTTATTTTACTTGGTAAATGAAATAAAATATATATATTGGACATCTTTTTTCTCTCTCTCACGGTACAGTTCACGTTTTCTCTCTTCTCCCTCTCTTTTTCCCTCTTCTTCTTCTCTTCTCATCTCACGGCATTGTGCCGATTTCTTCATCAAATTTTTCTGGTTTGTACGAAAATTTGAGAAGCAAGATGAAGATAAACTAGTGCTAGCACACTCTAGGAGTGATACAAAGGTGATAGGGAAGTGAGTTTGTGAGCATGGAAGCTTGAAGCTTTGAGCTTCAATGGATCTTGCATGGCCGAAAATGGAGGAGATTTTCACAGCCCCCACTGTGCGTTCACTGCAGTTCCAGAAGCCCCAAAACCGAGCTTGATGAAGCCAAAAAAAACGCATGTTCTTCATTTCATCAAAACCATTCAATGTGAGTTATGTTTCCGCCTTACTCCTTTGATGTGTTCATACTCGTTTTTTTATGCATGTTTGTGATCTTGTGGACTTGATTAAACTCCAACAGATTTAACTTACAAACCTTGTTTGCAAGTCTATGTATGATAAAACCGTCAGGCTGTTGCATATAAACATCCTCCAAAAGGTTTCCGTTAAAGAAAGCGGTTTTAACGTCCATCTGCCATATCTCGTAATCGAAATATGCAGCTATTGCAAGCATTATCCGAATGGATTTAATCATGGCAACGGGTGAGAAGGTTTCGTCATAATCAACACCATATTGTTGACGATACCCCTTTGCTACAAGCCTAGCTTTGTATGTTTGCACGTTGCCATCCATGTCGGTCTTCTTCTTGAAGATCCATCTGCATCCAATAGTTTTACACCTTCTGGTGCATCAACCAGTGTCCAAACTTGGTTGGCATACATGGAATCCATCTCAGACTTCATGGCTTCTTGCCATAAAGCGGAATCAATATCTTGTATTGCTTCCTCACACCGTAGACGGTTCATTATCCTCAATAAGATTAATATCTACATGAGGCGAGATCAGGTACCCATACCTCTCAGGTACTGTCCTGACTCTCTCCGACCTACGCGGTCCTTGTGTATATGAAGGTTGTGGTACAGACTCATCCCGGATGGTCTGTTCATGTTCCGTCGTTGATTCATTGCCAGGAACAGTATCACCACGATTTTCATCGAGCTCCACTTTCCTCCCACTTACCACTGTTGGTAATCTAATAACCATATCCCAAGATCAAAAACCAAGCAAGATATATATAAGAATGAATTAGATTGAAGTAATGGCGGAAACAATACTCACAAATCACCAAATGTGGATGCAATGGATGAAGCAAAAGTCCTCCTTTGTGCAGTGAAGATTTTCGGCCAAGCAGTAAGGAGAAGCTCCAAGCTTTATTTGA
>SKCR01004615.1:0-26218 GCA_019454045.1 Zanthoxylum bungeanum | reverse complement strand
ATCATTTTTTAAAAAAAAACACTCAATCATACATATATTTTTATCATCTCTTTTGTGTGGTGTTGTCATGTATCACTTTCAAAACTTGAAATATTTATTGAAATTAATATGTTAATGAACTTGATTTAATAAATATATTTGTGAATGAACCCTATATAATGAATGTATTTTTCATTTTTACGAGGTGAATGAATTTAATTTAATGAATGTTTTTGTTATTTCTATGTGAATGAATTTAATTTAATAAATGTAATTGTCATTTTTAGGATATAGATGAACTTGATCTAATTAATGTATTAGTCATTTATAGACAATACACTTGATATTGAATTAGTAATTTAAGTTAAATGTAATGGATTTATTATTGTTATCACCATAAATATATGTATAACCTTATATTTTATCAACAAGTTTGCAAATACTAAGTATTATTCCAACAAGAAATTGACACATATATTATCTAAGCATGTTAAATATCCAAAATTAACTGGAATACATGGCACTATGAAAGTATATCCGCGATTGTAGGGCAATTGAAATTTGAAAAGATGGAAGGTTTATACAAATATATCATATAATTTCTAAGACCTAAACTCAGATTTGATAGATAATATATCATGATAAATCCTATTTTATGTTTTTTTTTAGAATGGTTAAGGCATTATCATTTTTTCTGATATTTATTTTATTTTTTCAATTGTTTCTAATAGTTTGCATAATATTTGTCATGTATATTGCAGCTCGAGTCTTTTTTTTTATGATGATTATCTTGACAATGTGATATAATGTCTTACAAATTAGTATTTCGACACCCAAATCAATATCGTGTTTCAATAAAAGCGATTGAAAAGATTCTAGAACCACTTATTGATAAGTATATTTCTTTTCCTATCTTTTTAAGAATGCCTCATATTATTCTATTTTCGTATATATATACTTTTTTCACTTCATGTAAGTCGATTGCTAATTGTCTTTTGATACATTTGTGTTATATCAACATTAAATGTATGCATGACAACGCCCCCAAGGGGTGTGGCTTGGTGGTGAAGGGTCCAGAATTTCACCTTGAGGTTCTGGGTTCGAATCCAGGGGGTGCAACTTCTTGTAAGAGCCTGGGGCAGCCGGGGTTTTACCTGCGCCGCGGCCCATAATGGGTGGTTTGGTGGCGGGGTTTCCAACGATTTCAAAAAAAAAAAAAAAAAAAAGTATGCATGACAACTGTCATTGATTATATTTGTATGTTAGTATAAATGGGAAATGATTATGTCATTTATCGTACTTGTCATTTGTTGTGTTTGTATATTAAGTTAAACGAAATATGATTATATCATTGATTCCACTAACCGAAACATTTCGAAGCTTGTTTACTTTAGGAGATCGTTATTTCGGATCTCAATGAGTTTCCTCCGGAATGAATTCTCCTTGAAGTGAGTTCCTTTAGGAGTGAGGTTATCAGTCAAGTGTTTTTCGGATTTGATGTGCTTTCTCCGGTATTGATGCATTCTTGAGGTTACACTGCACATGAGTATTCTGTATCATGTAAAGTCTACATGACATGTGTTTTAACATCATTGGGCATTTTTACTGTAAGTACAGTTCCACTAAAGAAAACTTATTGAGGAAGTTTTACTTATTGTGTGACACATGACATAGTAGAGTAGAATAATGATTAGGTAACTATAAAATCATAATATTTTATAATTATATGAGGGTGATTCTTATATAAAATATTATTATAAAAGATTTTACTGTATGTAGTTTTATCACATATTGTCATCCATCAAACCCACTTCTCACTCTCCAAGCCCCAAGTTTTTTTTTAGGAGAAAAGGAATAGTACATTCCATTATATTTTTTAATTATATTTTTCTTTTTTTTGTCCCTTAATTATGTTGGTTTTCAGAGTTCATGCTCAGCGGAAACCATGTTCAGTAACAAAAAATATATTTATTTTTCATGAACAATAAAAACTGGATCCGTATTTTCTAGTATATTAATAATATATAATATTTATAACTCAAGTAAGAATTATACATGTAGATATGGATCTCTATAAATCAAGATTCTTTGAACCACGATTTTTCTCGACTTATCTTCTCATCTCCAACGGCACGTGTGGGCGTGAAAATAATTACGAAGAACATTCTAATTTTGTGAAGGATTCGTGTACTCACCACATAAGACGAATCATGAATGCTATTTTCTTTTTAGTTTTCTCAAAACAAAAAGAAAACTCTTTCTTTTTATTTTTCCCAGCAGCCACCACTTTAAATTTTTTTTTTTTTGTTCTTTTGATTTTGATCAAAAGTATTTTCCCAATCTTTCAATTCCCAGGCTCACGTTATTTTAAAGCCTTTGTTTCTCTTGAATGAATTTTTGATCAAAACAAATTGTAATCATATCCCACGTTTTTTATTTTTTGATTTATCAAAACCATGTCAAGCAAATCCATTAAGGATATTATTAATTTTGATTTTCAAAAAATCAAAATAAAATCCTTTAATATTTATCCTATAAATTATCAAAGATAATTTATTAAAAAATAATTTTCAAAGTTTTCAACTTTTGAAAATATTATCTCATTAAATTAAAATTTAATTAATCAAATTAATTAAATATTAATTTTCATAATATAATAAATAGATACATTATCTATTGATAAATATATTAGGACAACCTTTGTCATAATTTCAAAACAAGAGTTATATGGAATAATTAGAGTGTAAAATAATTCATAATTATTTTATATAATTCACAACTATTTTTCTTCGCAATTATTATCGTTCAAACAGTGATAGAAGACGACGAGGGGACCGATGGACCTATAATTATAAGCTCCAATTATTTTTTCGATTAATTATAAACTCTTTTATTAATCAAACGAAATTATTAATTGTGGAGTAACTCCACTAAATACCCAGAATTGCACTCTCAGAATTATAGAATTAATGATCCTCCATAACAAATTCGTAAAGGAGCTAGGTATAAAAAATCTGTTAACATCTCCAATTACATCTTTATCATTGACTTCCATTAGTTCTCAAGTGAACAATTAATTCATAACTTTTATGAATTTGCGCGCTAATCGTTTAGTACCTGAACTAACAAATAAGGGAATCTTATAAACGGATTTCATTGTATCAGGTTAGCATTTCCAGCTATTCATTCAATTCATTCCCAAATACAAGGTTTACGAAATGTAATAAATATAAAGCCATATCGAGTAAATTAAAGAATAAATTAATATGATATAGGAGTCTGCTAAATACAATGAATTAAGATCATCACATATATGACCATCATTATGATAAAATTGATGTTATTTATTTCACAGAAATTATTAGAACTTTTCAATTTTATCTGGTCCTGTCCAATATAATCTTATTATATAAAATACATTCATTTCTATGTCTCTACATAATATAGTTTGGATAGAACTATATTATTCATAATGGAATGAACTGTATTTATGACTTTGGATTTGAAGATTCCCAACTTCAAATCATAGTCATGGATAAATTTTGATTATTACTCTTTAAATTTTATCCATGCATATATGTATATAACATTTTACATATACATATATGTTTAATTTAAAACTATATAAAAAATCACGAAATTTTCATGAATTTTATAAAGCAAATCAAAATGCATACATGGAACAAAATCGAATCATAAATTTATTAATCAATCATGTTTCAAACATATTTACTTGTCGGGCATAAAAATCCCAACAAATTATGTATAAGGGTGGATAATACCATAGGTTTTTACTTCAAGATTCATATCTATGATATTTATGATTGTATTTATTTTTTTATTGTATTAAGTGTAATTTTTTTCCTAATTCTACCGTCTATAATCACTACAGAAAACTATCGCATTAGCGATGAAAATTACTAACGGATTAAAAAAAGATTAAGAAAATTGACTATCAAATTTACCAACGGATTGTCACCAATAAATACCGATGAAAAATTACGTTGTTAAATGATGAGTCAATTTATATAACAAAAACCGACCATTTAGTGACAGATATATTATTCGCTAAAAGTTGTTTATGGAAAAATCGTTTACCGACGGAATTTTTCATCTATATTCCACGTTTATAAATGGAATTTTGTAATGAATCTTTATGTCGGTAAGTTTTCATGTTATATTGAATCGGTCATACTAAAAAATTGATAGGTCCCGAACAGAGTTAGGAAGAATAAATGATAGATTATAAAAGAATAATAGTTAAATCATAAGATATGTTCTCTTAGGATGAGCTGAGCGGAAATCACAAATTTAACTATTTTCTACTACTTTCATAGTTACCGGCCAATATCCTTATTCCTTACATCCATACGTAGCCGCTAAAAGTTTAAGTCACGTTCTGTGTATATCAAGTATTAGATGTGTAGAAATGAGATTTATATATCTTTGGTTCATTAGTTGAATGAATTTTAGTTTAGTTTGAGAAAAAATTTATTGTCTTAAGTCTTTATCTTTGTTGTCATTTTATATTTATGCAATTATTTTATATGACTTTGAAATCAATTGATAAATCATTCAAAATAGAAATTTATATCTCAATTTTGTGTGGTTCATCCCATACATTAATTCCATCTTTCGTATTGCTTACATAATAATGTATCAAAAATTCAAAATTTTCTTTAATGAATTATTTGTGACCACAAATGGGGTTGAATTAATTTGCAATGCCTTGTTGTCGGTAATTCAATCATAAAACGTGGATTAAATGTAAGAAATGCAGCCACTATATTTCAAAATATAAATATATATATATATATATATATATATATATATATATATATATATATATATATTTGGAGATAAATACAAATTAATTGTCATGTGAATGCAAGCAATTAATTGAATGTTTAGCATGGCTGGTCATGATACCTTAGGGTTTAAGGCTATTTATTTTTATAGTTTGAGATATTTGATCAAAGTAAAATATTATAATAAAATAATTTTGGAATTTTTTACCATTAATTATTTGGAGGTTATACTAAAAAAAAAAAATTTGAGGAGTCACAAGCGGACACTTTACTCGCCTATAGTCAGTATTGGCTTTGACGATTGAGAATATAAGTTATGATGACATTAGTTTCTTTTATCTCGAAACACTAAAGAGATCTATAAATCTAAATGCATATTTCTACATGTTAGAAATATTTTCTAGTTCAATAATTTGATAAAATAAACAACGTTAAGGTTCTATTTGGTGTTACGATTAAAAATTTATATAGAACAGACGGTGGTTTATAAACGGTGTTATCTAATTTTTATTTATGCTACAATAATAATCACAGTGCACTTTTCTAATATTTTGATGGTGAGAAAAAGTAAAAAAAAAAAAAAAAAAATTAACTTTGGAGAACTAATTGTGTGGGGTAGTTTTGGGAATAAATTTTAAATGGTTCATTAACCATTAAAATATGAATGCGAATGAGAGTGAGGCCCACACATTTGGGAATGAGGATTGAAGAACTAATTGTGTGCGGGTAGTTTTGGGAATAAATTTTAAATGGTTCATTAAGCATTAAGTTATAACTAGTGATAGCTCACTTGATGCGACAAATATGATATATATCAAATGTAAAAAATAAAATTAATTAATATCATACATTAATTATAATTGTCAATGTAATGTAATTTCTTTAACATTCTCTCAAATTAATAAATATGACTTATAATTTATTCTATTTTATAACTTTTTATTGATGAATAATAAATCTCTTAGTAGAAGTATAGATTTAGTTATCTTGAAAACATTTTTATACATTAATAATTCATTATAAATATTAATAATTCATTTTAAATATTGATAATTCATACGCCTATGTGGATAGTCTCAAAAATAAAGACGCATACGTGGAAAGCGTAAAAATTAAATTATTTCTTAATTTTTATATAATATATAGATATATTTTACCAATATCAACATCCACCCCATTCAACGAACATTCATCACTGAAATTTATTTTATCAAATATTAGGTAGCCAGAAGACTTTTTTTTTTTTTTTTTTGGGAAAACTAATTGTGGTTGATTGGTGATGGACAAAACACATCGATTTGTAATTATTTTGTATTTTTGCAGCGTTCACGTTGGCATTTGACCAAATGCTACCTATTTGACCAATTATCTTTTATTTTAAAATGATCCATATTCTAACTTATATGACCACTAATCTTTTATAATTTTTATAATATTATGACCAATTTTAAAGTTACTTGAACTTATATGCTACCTATTTGACCACTTATCTTTTATAATTTCTTAAAAAAAAAAAATTCATCACAAGTAGTGATATTAACATTGTGGATTCGATTCGCGTCGAATCCTATGAAACCTTACAAATTTTATGTTTGATAGTTATTAAATAATAATTTAAAAAATAATTTGTATTATTATTAAAATACCCATAACAAAAGATTATCAATTAATAGTTTGTTTATTTAAGGGTAATAGGAATAGAAAAATGAGAATCATCTTCATTAGAATTACTTACTTTTCAAAATTGAATGTGTTTGCGCAATTTTCTGCCTGAAGAAAGAACAACATGTAAGGTTCAAACCTCATGAGACAAAATCCCCAGCAAGGGGTGTTTGATTAAGTGAATAAGCCTCCAAGGGGCGCAATCACACAAGTTACAGTCCTATGGATTATGAAACTAAGAAATGAAAAATAAAAATGCTCATTTGAGTCTTCATTTGATCGAGGGTGTAATCTTTGCATGAGTGAGCCTTTTATAGTGAAACTTGTCAACCGCTTGGGCGGTTTTCGGCTCATAACTTCCTTGCAACTGCTGAGTCATGCCTTCAACCATTGAGTCGTGCGCCTTAACTGCCCGATCGTGGAGGGAAACTGTCAAACTGCTGTAATCGTGGGATCAACTGCATCATGTGTTCGGTCATTCTGAGTCCTTGTCGTCCTAATCGCTGCTTTGGTCGTCCTGAGTTCTTGTCGTTCTAATCGCTGTTTCGGTCGTCCTGAATCTTTTATCGTTCTAATCGTTGTGTCATCTGGTGATTGCTCTGATCGCTCTTCTCTTCGTCGCTCTGCTTGCCTTCATCCTTTACTCATTCGCTCTAGGGTGACTTTATTTTGTCAACAATTGTCCCCCAAATTCACCTTTATTGAATTGGACAATAAAATCAAGGTGAATTTCTTTATATCATGGTGGTAGATGTCGGCCTACAAGTCCTCGCCCTACAATTTGTTGGGCCGCCTTTTGCATTCCCCATGCGAGACCATCACTTCTGCAATAAATGTGCGACCTTTTCCAACATGTTTCATCATGATGCTCATTAATGAGCCATTTTTCACGTCATTTCGGTGTCTCCTTTCGTCACACGTCACCTTTACTTCTTCACATCGAATCATATCCCAACACATGTCTAGGGCGACTCTTCATCCTTTTCATTTTCCCGCCGTTTCCATCCTTCGACGCTTTGCGTTGCGACACCTGTCCCAGGTTGAGCCTTTCGTCTGTGTATATAAGGATTCAGCCTATTCTGGCTTTCACTTTACATTCTACTCTCTTTGCAAAGTTCCTTTCTTTCTTACTCTCAACCTTTTAGCATTAATGGCGTCTTCTTCTTCTGCCCCCAAAACCAGCTACTCAACTTTTGGTGATTATCAGATGGCACTGGATGATTCTTCTGTGGGTACTTTCGGTGTTCATGTCCTCAACGAGAACTACGGCCAGTGCACTCTAGGTCCCATTTTCATCGGTAACAATGCCATCGCCACAGCCCCGCTGGCTCAATAGTTTCCTTATACTTCTGGCCTCCTTTTCTCAGAGCCATTAAATGTTTCTCCCTTGGCTCAATCCAATCCTATCTGCACATGGCCAAAACACGACTCTGCATTTGAGACCTGGTTCCAACGTATGCCACTGCATACAGATACCCGTACCTTTCTTGAGGAACATGGCTTCCTTTCTTTTATCAAACTTTCATTGGCTTTGCCCTCTTTTGACAGATACCCGTACCTTTCTTGAGGAACATGGCTTTCTTTCTTTTATCGAACTTTCATTGGCCTTGCCCTCTTTTGACCGGAATCTGTTTCCTACCTCACTACTTTTCTGGTCCTCTGAATACAACATCTTCATCTTCCCTGCTGGTCTTTACACCATCACCTTTCGCGACATCGGCGCTCTTACCGGGTTGGCCCCTCTGGGTATGACCATCTCGGCCTGCACAACCTTTCGTTTCCCCCTCCTCCACTGGACTCTTCGCCCTTTTTGTCCTACTCTGCTTTTCTCCGTGTATTTTCCAAATCGGCCGGTCCAGTCTCAATGCTGGAGCGAACGACCTTCCTTCACTACTAGCTTTTTAAATATATCATTTATGCACAAGCCAGAAACCCGTGGCGGGTTACCTCCCCATCTCTTTCGACCTTGCCAACGGTCGTCGCTTGGACCTGTCATCCTTTTTGTTGGCCGCCATTTATCGAGGGTTGGCCGTTCTTCAAAAACATTTTTGGTCTGGGGCTTCACCAATCGCCTCTGGCCCTCTATGGCTCGTTCAGCTTTGGCTCAGAGCCTATTTCCTTGTTTTCGGCTCAATTGACTCAAATCATTCTTATCATTGCGTCGATCTTCTTTTTGCCTAACTTCGGCCAACCTCTCTCCTCCCTCGTGCTGTTTTTGAATATTTCTATACCATTTATCGGATTCCTTCTTTCTTTCATTTTTCTTTGTGCGACAGCCTTTCTTTCGTCCATGACGTCCCTGAGTCAGAAGATGACGAATCAAGTCTTCACATATGGCGCAGGTTTTTATGCAGCTGCGATCTGATTCATGACATCCTGACCGGGGCCAATAGCAAGGCCGAAGTGGTGGTTTATTCGCCTAACTTTACTACGCCAATTCGGTCTAGTTCAAGGATGGCCTCTTCCATTCTTCCATACGCGCTCCGCTTCATCAGACCGTTTTAAAGTTCTTTCGCTCTCTGGCATAGAGCATTCCTTGTCGGAGACTCGTTCTTTGTTATCTTCCTTTGTTACAGTTCCCTTTGCCCCTACACATCGGTCCATTCTTTCTTCGACCGTTTTTGGCCACCTGGCCGGGAGAGATTCTTTTCTTTGCCCTCTATGCGGGTATTTTCTGCCATCCATTTTTCTTCAAATCTTCTAAGTCGGCGGGGTAAAAAAAACAGCTGAGGCAGCCAAACCGAAGAAAATCAAACAAACTAAAAAGAAACAACCTTCCCCCAGCCATAGCTATGATTCAGACGTGTCGCTCGTACGTCGTCCTAAGGTACGATCTGAAACTCTCATCCTCTTTGGTACATCGGTCTGAGACAACCTGAGGTTTTATAAGTTTTTGTATCTTGTGCAGGCGCTTAGGACGGAGCCACCCTCTGCAGCGCCCGAAATGACCCAAATTCAAGGGCCCGAGACTCTCATGGTTGAGGGTCCATCTGAAGAGGCTGAACCCACCGTAGTCCCGATCGTTCAGCTTCCATCAGACGACGATGAAGCAGCCGAGGCTCCAATCATGAAATAACCGCCGGAAGAGGGCGAGACAGCTGCTACCGGTTCTTCGTCCGGAATCGACCCCCAAGGTACGGAGCCAGATATAGAATTTGGCCGTTCACACTCAAATGTTGAGGAAATTCCAAGAGATCATCCGTTATTCGAATCCCCATATGCGGACGATCATGTACCAATTATACAGGGCCCGATGATGATCCTGACGTGCCCGAACCTATTTGGCCGGATGACGGGCCACTTTTGCATCATCTCAAACAGTTGTACCCCTTGGTACGCAGAATGACTGCCACAGGGCTCAGGGGAAGTTATAGGGATGTAGACAGCCTTTTTTAGTTTGGCCGAATTGGAGATACTAGAGGAGGCTCGGTCTATGTATAAAGACGATGTACTTCGTCGCCTTTATGAAGAATGAGAGGTTGTTTATATTTCTGATTCTTCCGATTCTGATTCCCCTGCAGAAGCTCAGCCTACGACCGCACCGTAATAATCATCGCCACATGCAGCATTTTCAGGCCCCTCAGTGCAACCAACTTCGGCCTCTGAACAACTGTCGTCCTTGGCTCTTCTGTCCTCTTCTCCTCGGGCGATGTCTCATGTACCTTTGGCGCATGAACTTTTGTGTTTGACCAGCCGTCTCCTTCGGCTCCTCAGTCTCCAACTCTTCGGCCGGAAGCTCCTGTTCCTTCAACTCAGCCATCTGCTGCCGCTGAACGGCCATCGTCTCCCACTCACTCAGTCCAATCTCCTAGGGAAGAACCAGTGTTGTCACTGGAAACCCATATACCTTCTATTGGTGAGCCGTCCAGTTCTGCTCGTCCGCCCAAAACTGTAAGTGATTTCTCTTTATGTTCTATTTTCTTCGTCCATTCTTGTTTGATTGACTAACTTTGGCTTTTGTAACCAGGCGTCAGATCAATTTTTGTAGTCGGTCCATGACATTTTGAGCGACTTGGATCAGTTAGCTTCTACTTCTTCCCTGCCTCCTCTATCTCCGGCCCAGGCTACATCGGACTTGGAGGCCCTTAGGAGGTTCTCAGCCAATATGCATTGTTTATGACAAATGATATCGGCCAAGCTGCTCTACCAGAGAACGTACTGAAATTAGAAAAAGCTTCCTCCGAGTTAGACCGTATGCTGGGTGTTCCTGTGCTACCTATTTCAGCAGAAAACCGACTCATTCTCCAAGACCTGCAAAGCAAGGTCCCAGCCCTTATTCTTTGCTATCGGACCACACATAGCCAGAAGGTCGGCCTACGTGCATCAATAAACAAGAAGGATAGGCTTCGTGGCACCATCTATAACCTTCGACAAGCCATAAGAGAATCTACGATGAAATAGTTATCGCGGAGTCTTTGCTGCTGGATCTAGAACGACAACTACAGGATATCCAGCGTCAAATAAGAGGAAAGCAGCATGAGGAGGGATGCTAAAAAGAGGGGGCTTGCCTCTCTGGTAGCTGAGGCCACTTCTACTATGGCCGAGTTCAGAGATCTTGCCCGAGTTGATTTTGAAAAAAGCCTGGACGATCTGATAAGGGCCGATGCAGAAATGCTGGAGAGAATGGCAGAACCTGGGGGATATGTTCTCGCTTCTGAAGGATT
Organism: Zanthoxylum bungeanum; assembly: GCA_019454045.1. NCBI lineage: Eukaryota > Viridiplantae > Streptophyta > Magnoliopsida > Sapindales > Rutaceae > Zanthoxylum > Zanthoxylum bungeanum. The sequence continues at coordinate 15,105 of SKCR01004615.1, read as the reverse complement.
CACCCGATGAGCTCCAGCGATCTTCGGCCAGCCAATAATTATGTAATAATATAGGACGTTTTATCATCCAAATGTTGTACTTTTGAGGACGCTTTCGTCCTTTATTAATGAAAATACATTCTTATATTATTTGTCTTTGTCCTTATTGCAAGGACATTATGCTTTCGTGCTCCCATAGTGAGGACACATATTTTTTCAAATATTTGCCGTTTATGGCCCTAATATGTACTTTTCCATTCCAATTTCCTAAATGATAGACCCCGTTTGGCAACACGTTTTTTACCTCGAAAGGGCCTTCCCAATTAGGCGACCATTTACCATATGTCGGATCTTTGGCACCAAATGGCACTATAGTTTTCCATACTAATTCGCCTTTTCTGAACGATTTAGCCATGACTTTCTGACTATAATATTATTCTTCTTCCAGTGGTTGTTCGCTCTCGTGACTTCCTTCCATCAAACAATCTACCCCGCATGCCTCTCTTATTTATCTTCTGTCTGGTGTGCTAACAATTTATCCCTTAAGGCCGAAATTACGGCATGAGCTTCGGCCTCATTTTCTCGTTCCGTTACATATGCCATTAAGTTGGCCCTGGTGGTCGCGAGTGCGGTTTGTTCTTTACTCTGCTTGTTATTCTTCATTCGAATTGATGTGCGTTGGCTATCTAAATACCACTGAGGTTGGCCTTGTTTGCGCGAACAAATTGTTTAACAGACCTGAGGGATATGGCTCCTCATTTTGAGCCACAATGGCCGAATTTTCCCCTTCATTCAGAACTCTGGTCGGCCCATAATTTCCTTCGTACATTAAGTATTCGGACGAATTTTTCTCTGTAGCGAAAGGCTTGTTGTCGGCATGTACTATTTCCACTTCGTCTCTCTGGTTCCATAAAACTAGGCACTGATGAAGAGATGAAGGAATGCATCGGCTGCCGTGTATCCATCTCGTCCTATGAGCATGTTATATGTGGTTGGCCCATCTATAACGAAGAACACTACTGTTTTTGTAGTACTTCCCACTTGCAAGTCTAGTGGGACAACCCATTTGACCGTCGTCGCGCCTCCATTGAAACTTGTAAGCACCACTTCTGTATGGATGAGGTCGTCTTCTGACTTTGCTAAACGCCCTAGCATCCTAACTGGGATTGCATTGATGGCTGCTTCATTGTCAATCAACACTTTGGCGATGGGTATCCCGTTGGCCTTTGCTTTTATATACAATGACCGCAGGTGTTTAGTCATTTATGGTGGTGGTTTTGGGAATATCACTTTCCCTGATAGGCCTACCTCTATTGTTGGTTCGTTCCCAGCATTGGCCCGAGGCAGTTCTCTCTTCATGTCTCATCTAGAAGGTGGTAAAGTGACCGACGCATTGTGAGAGACATTGTTTATGACCAGTCTTTGCTTTTCCGCCTTGGTAATGGTCCGTTTTATTTTGGGTGTTCCGTATAGGACGAGGTATAGGGATCGTCCCAAGTCATCTCCTAATGTTCCGACTGCAGGGTCTCCGGCCTCATACAATTATTTGAGAAGCCGATTCTGTGATATTCCCCTTCTTCGTGCTTCAATCCTGATGTCTATTTCTTCTTCTATGTTAGTCACTTCCTCGTTTGAAGCCCCTCTGTCTGTTATCGAGAGTGTTGCAAATTATATTTCATCACCATCATAGACATCTTCGTTATTTTTAGCCATTTCACTGTTGTCCCCCTTGAATTTCTCGGACAACAAGTAATGATTCACCATAACTGGTGGCATATTGCCGAACTGAATGACGATAATGGGGTCTTCGTCGTCTGTCTCATCCCATTTTCGTCTATCAAATTTGGTACGCTCATCGCAGTTCGTTGTTGTCCCGTCTTGGCCGTCACTCTCTTTGTTGCTTACCTCCGATTACTCTCTGACACAAGCATTGCGGCCTGTGGTGACCTTCATTTCACCTTATTGGCGCATCATACGGCCATAATTTCTCTGGTGTCGCCTCAGTTGCGTCCTTGTCATTTCGTCCACATGAGGGTAGTTCCTTCCCAGATGCAACCCCGAAGATGGCTTCCGGTATGAATGCCATACATTGGGCCGATGAATTTTCAGCCTAAACATTCTTACATTTTGCACGAGGTTTGAATTCTCACCGTAGATCCTTGGTGTGAAGGTTCTCGGTTGCCATGCTACTGGCTCATTCTTTACTGGCTTTTCACAGGTATCTTCCAACTCCCTCATCCACTCTACACTGTTCTTGCACCGTGCACACAGATTTCGCCGATCTTTCCCTTCTTGAGGTTTTTCGATCCTTTCCAGAGTGCTCGGACGATGACAATCCCGATATTTATCTATGACCAACTTGAACTTTGGCAAGTTCATTTTGGTAAGGTCAGAATTGATCATGTTTAACTCTATCGGCTTTGGAAAAGAGTTGTCGTCCACCGCCATATTTTTTTCGAAGTTATTCGTCCAGATTCTATGGCATCCTGCAAAACATTCGGAAAAACGAGACAATCATTAGTTGAATGAGACCATGCATTATGCAACTTACAATATTTTTTCCCATCGATTTGCTCAGCGCTTGGCAATGTGTGGCGGTCGCTCAAACTAATTTGCTTGTCTTTATATAATTGATCGAATATGGCATCGACTTTCGTGATATCGAACAATAAGTTCCTACTCTTTTTGTCATTCTTTTCTCTGGCTTGGGGTTCAGCCCACGCCGTGCAAACGTACGGCTTCCCTTTAACCAATTCGGCCAAACATAATTCGGTCGATTTGATGTCCATTTCGTTTATTTCATAATTGATATTCCTGTAATAAGTTCCTTTGCTGGAATTTCTCATTTGTTCCTCATCTCTTAATAACTGTTCATAACGCACCACACTAGTGGTGAGTTGGGGGAGATCCCCAAATTCGCGATCTTGAAATTTATTTTTCAGATCGAAGTTGAGACAGCTTTGGGTGATTCTCACAAATTCTTTCTCTGGCAAAAGCACGTAACATCGGCCTCGAGCCACTTTCAACCTTTGTAAGAATGTCTCGGCCCATTCTCCTGGTAACTGTCTGAGGTTCGCCAAGTCGGCCAAGGCCACTTCAGATTCGGCCTTGTAGAATTGCGCATGGAACAACTGTTCCATTTGTTGCCAATTCTCTACCGAGTTGGGTGGCAGGCTGACATACCATGAGAAAGCTACTCCGGACAGTGAGCCGTGGAATAGCCTCAATTTATGGAAATCAGTGACTTCTCCACACTGAAGGGTAAATCGCCATATGTGTTCCATGGTAGAAACTTCCCCAGATCCTGTAAACAGAGAGAAATCTGGTATTTTGTAATTTCTAGGCCACGGATACGCCACATTGATCCAATCCGGATATGGTTTCCGATACCTTGGCCGAATTGGCCGTACTCCCAGACCGAATTGATTTTGAAGGATCTCGGTTATCTGTTCTCTCAACATATCATAGCCATTAAATGAAATTGCTATGGGTGGCGGTTGCGGTCCTCTCACAAGTCGGACATAGTCATGGTTTTGTCCCTGAGAAACCTGGAGACCTTGGTGGCAACACCACTTCATGTTGTACCATGTTTGGCCCTTGGTGCAGGTTTGGCCCTATATGTAAGCCATTGCTCCCAAGACTTATTCCCTCTCTAGAGGTCGTAGGGACAGTGACCCATTGTATAGGAATATTTCTCGGGCCAGCCTCTTGACTGCTTGGTGCATGAGGAGGTGTAGTCCACGGTAGGGATGTCCCCCCGTTTACACATTTGGCCATTAACTCATTTAATGAGCTTATGTGTTTGGCCATATTTTCATAATGTGAGTTACTAGTCGAAGTAAACTTATCTATGATATGAGCATTTTAAAGCCTAACCTGCTTGACAACATCCTGCGTGAATTTACCGAACAATGTGCGAACCGCGTTAGGGCTGAGCTCTCGCATAGGCTCATATCGACTAGCGTCTACCAGACCCTCGAAATGGCCCACTACGGCTGGAACATGAGGCTGGTTGGTTTGCTCCAGTCCCGCTTCCTCCGTACTTGAGTCAGTTTGAGTGTTTCTTTTCGGAGGCATCTCCACTTTTACACCAATTCTCCCACTATGGTCGCCAAAAACTGTTTGCGCAATTTTCTGCCTGAAAAAAGAACAACGTGTAAGGTTCAAACCTCCTGAGACAAAGTCCAGCAATGGGTGTTTGATTAAGTGAATAAGCCTCCAAGGGGCGCAAGCACACAAGTTTCAGTCCTAAGGATTATGAAACTAAGAAATGAAAAATAAAAATATGCTCATTTGAGTCTTCATTTGATCGGGGGTGTAATCTTTGCATGAGTGAGCCTTTTATAGTGAAACTTGTCAACCGCTCGGGTGGTTTTCAGCTCATAACTTCCTTGCAACTGCTGAGTCATGATTTCAACCGTTGAGTCGTGCGCCTTAACTACCCGATCGTTGAGGGAAACTGCCAAATTGTTGTAATCGTGGGATCAACTGCATCATGTGTTCGGTTATCCTGAGTCCCTTGCCGTCTTAATCGCTGCATTGGTCGTCTTGAGTTCTTTGTCATTCTAATCGCTGTTTCGGTCGTCCTGAATCTTTTGTCGTTCTAATCGCTGTGTCATCTGGTGATTGCTCCGATCGCTCTTCCCTTCGTCGCTCTGCTTGCCTTCATCATTTACTCCTTCACTCTAGGGCGATTTCGCTCTAGGGTGACTTTCTTTTGTCAACAGAATGAAAATGAAAATGAGAATGGGATGATACCCACGTTTGGGAGTTGGAAATAAGACTCTTATTGCCATCACCCCATGGAAATGAGATTCTCATTCTCATTCTCATTATTAATTGAAAATTATAATATTGTCCCTAAAAAATTAATTAATATATTAATTAATATGAATTTAACAATACTAAATAAAATGTATTAATAATTAATAATAAAATAGTATTTAATAATAATAAATTAATAAATTAATTATTAATAAATAAATAAATTAATTAATTAATTATAATACATTAATAATTAGTTAATTAATTAATTAATTAATATTAATTAATACTTAATTTATAAATAATACATGAAATTAATCAATAATTAAAAATTAATAATAAAATAATATATAATATTTTAATAAATTAATGTTTAATAATTTAATACATTAATAATAATTAATAAGTAATAAGTAATAAATTAATAAATTATTATAATTAATGGTATTTTTGTAACATGATAACGATTCATTCTAAATACTAGACAAAATAAACACATTAATGACAATATTACTTCATTCCAATTATAATTCATACAGTTAAGTAAATAATTTATTCTAATTTCGATTATGTATTCCAATTATATATCATTTCGATTATGAGTACATAATTGTGCCATAAATTCAATAGAGAAAAACTTATATAGGGGGATTCCTATAAGATTATCCAATCAATAAATAACATATATTTCAATTATTTTTCTCTTCTGATTTTAATTAATCAACTCTCAAAATAATTAAAATACATCTCATTTATTAATTAGATAATCTTATAAAAAAAATCTTAACGTAAGTTTTTCTCAATAATTCACGTGGCTGACTGTGGGTTCGGTTTGATGTTCAACGGTTGGTAATAAGTAGCCACGTATGACTAGCGAGTTGGACTGTGTTGGATTCTGGAGAATTCTAGTAACTGCCAGTTGACATAATCCCATTGGTAACGATAAAATATTGGACACTTGGCATAATCTGCTGGTTTCGGCGGTCATTTAACATTTTTATTGTTGTATTTAACCGATGAAACGACAGGGATGGACATGATTTGACCTCATTTAAATTAAAAAATACAATACAATAACCAAATAATTACGAAAAAAATTGTTAATCAGGACGGTAACGGAAAGTTCGTTTATTAATAAAGATTATGCAAAATATAATAATAATAAGATTTATTGTTGTTAGTTAGTTGATTGGGACTTGACCAGGTGGTTTCAAGTAATTTTATAATGGGTCATATAAGTTCGAATTTGGAAAGATTTAAGAGTTAAAAATCAATGGGAAATTTCTGATAATGACCCATTTCTTATCTCCACTATTAAAATTGATCCAAAGGTTGAAAAATATTTATAACGACCAAATTAATATAGTCGACGACTGATTTTCATTTCAGGGATAATTTGGAAAAATTACTATTCGAAAAAATTTCTCCAAACTATGAATTTATTTGGTTTGGGAATAAAATGCAAATTTAGCAAAAGACGAAAAACATACAGACAAAACAAATGATTTAACGTAGTTCGGCGGAATGGATCCAACCTACGTCCACGAACACAAATAAAATGATGTTTTTACTACCATATCGGGTCGGACCGGTTAGTGTCCTATACATGCCCAAAGTCTCTAAACAATGATTTGTGTATGAATAAATCAAAGAAGTTGCGGAAATACTTACAATGATCGGTTGAGGAATTTCAAAAAATCTCATGGATGTAGAAGCTCCAAGCATTTTGTTGAGTTCCAAACTCTTGGGGTGAGTTTTTCTATCACCTTAAAATGACTCCTTAAGTGCTAGCTTTGATGAATTTTTGCAACAAAAATTCAAGAACAAGAGTGAGATGTTCGGCCAAATGAGAGGGAAAAGAGAGAAGATGAATAGTGTTTTCTAAAAACTTGTTTCTAAAACTTGTGTTGACTTGGTAGGTGTGATGTGTAATAAATCCAATTTACATTTTGCCAACTACTTACATCACAAATAGTGACAAGTGATGTAAGTCATGTGTCCAACCCATTTAATTCCAAATCTAGTTGGCTTACACAACACACTTTGGACTCGGGTTCGTTTAATCCGATTAAACGAATTTTCCGTCGCGACGTAATTAAATCTAATTAAATAATAATGCCTAGTAAAATTATTATGAAAAGTCGCTTACGAATTAATTCTAAATTAATTCGTTCGCCCGAATTAAAATCCAATTTTAATTTCTCATTGAAATCCAATTTCAATTAATATATCCAATATATTATTTAATCGATTAATTCCAAATTAATCGCGTTTTCTCTTCTAGACGGATTTAATCCCAGATAAATTCTTGCCGCAATTAATCCCAGATTAATTTTCTCTCTCATAATTAATCCCAGATTAATTCTGTTCGAGTCAAATGTCATTGGTGAATCTTTGGGAAGTGACCCAAGAGATCCCTGGATATGTTGGCAGTAAATACAGTTGTCGGACTATTCGACACGTACGTACCGCGTACCACGTTCTCACTGATTTACAAGACATGATTGGCTTCTAGCAAAACACCGTGCCTACCCAATTCTCCAGAAATATTCAACGAAGAATATATAATTTGTATCAGGCGTAGTATACAATGTATTGTGTAATACGATCCAGTATCGAATGTCACATGCTAGGCCTAGGGCTGGAATTGTGTCTGCCCCGTACGAAGCATATATCGGATCACTAGCAACTAGTCTCTGTAATTGGATAATCATGACCTAGTCATACTATCCCGATAGCTGCAACATTTAAGAGTACTAGTTCTGTATCCAGCGTGATCATCATCTCCATATGACTGAAGTGATACTCCCATCTTGACATCACACCCAATACACTACGAATCTCAGTAAACCTAGAAGAGGCGTACACAGAACCTATTAAAGCTCCAGACGACCAAAACCAAAGTATACTGATTGTCGCAAGTATTAGCGATGCAAATCTCAGGTTAAGACCACATACACCTACCATGATTCGGATTCCCATAGACACATAGTCATAATACCAATGGGATTCCGATGGGTCTATCAAGAGCGAATCTGTTCCCGGTCTAACGGCTAACAGAACCTCCTATCACACTTGCATAAGTATCCAATACTTAAATATATGAGAACTATGCCGTTAAGCTTCTATAACGCGCACAAGTGTAATACTAGTCTATTCCGTATTATCGATGTCCAGTCTCAATAATACTACGACTATGGATATTTAATGATCAAACTGTTCGTGGATCAATACTGTCTCATACCTTATTAATCCGGTACTAATCATATGGACTTTTATCATTTATATATCCAAGTAATCCAATTACAAAATGATAAAATAGCAATTTCCTTTGTCACATAGTTAATTTGTACAAAAACAAAATGTCTTTACAAATAGTGATGCTATGGGTCATAATTGTCCAACAGGACCGACCTGCCTTATCCCTATCTTACACTAACCTTTTTAGAGTTTTTTACAAGTTATGGAAAATTAGAAATACTAATTCAGGGATCCCCGTGAAATGAGTCTTCTTTCCCTTTAAATAGTGCCACTGGATTTACTATAACTCTCACCTATGACATTGGCCACGTTTCCCTGTCATTATTGTCCATTATTAGTGCATTATTGCCCATTACTCGGACGTTACTGCTCATTACTCGTACGTTATTGCTCATTACTTGTACGTTAGACCCATCCAACGGTCTGGCGGCTCTAGGTTTCATGTAGGGCTTACGTCATCCATACATGTGCATAAGATTCAACAGCCCCGACCTATGTAGGTCGGCATACCGAGGTGATCAGTGTTGGATCCTCTTCCTCTCTTCTTAACCAAGTCGGGTTGAAAGTTCATATGACTAGGTCGGTCGGGTCGGTCTTCACGTGTTTTATAATGATGTTTGAATATGGGAACCCTGTTTGGGTTTTATAAGGAATTACGGGTTTGCGCAGCGGAGCGAGGAAAACGAATTTTTCCGATTTCAAAATTTTTTATTGGAACAATTAAATAAATTTATTTAATTAATTAACCAATACTTAAAATATGAAATTTTAACCCAAGAAATCATATTCTTTTAATTACCAAATTACCCCAAATTTTTACAAATTAATTATTTTGGTGCTTAATTATGTCAATTACATATTTAATTGATTCCAAATCAATCCCAAAATAATTTTTACAATTTGAAACATAAACCAAAAACTTTCCAGAATTTCCGAAAATGCCCAGAAATTTCCAGAATTACAAAAACAACCTAGATTTTTCATTAATTACAATTTGGCCCAATTTGTTCAAAACAGATCAAGATCTAATCCAATCAATCCCAAATTTGACATACATCAAATATACATCAAATTATATCATATATATGAAAATTCCCAAAATTTGAATGGGTTAATAACCCTAATTTCACAAATTACTCAAATTGGGAAATTTACGTTAAATTGACAAAATTCAATACTTTAATCTTCCAATTACCACACCAATCAAGTCTCACCATCATGAAATTAATCAAGAAAAATTCTAGGTTAATTATGAATGGCTAATTAACTCTAGAATGACAACTTTAATTTTCTAATTAATTTATTAAGCTTAATTACACTAATAAGCAAATAAATTAATTATACATGCATAACATCCTCAAACAAGCATCCAACAAATTCAATTATAAATTTAAGAGTAGAGAGATTAATCTTAGCAACATAATTGAAGATAAGATTAATAGAAATAATTTCTATCTTGAAAAAAAATGGAAGAATACTTACATAATTTTTCCAAAATAAGCTTTCTTCTTTTGATTTTCTTTCAAAACCTCTCAACTCACTTTGTAAATTTCTGTTGAAATTGTCTAAGTGTTGAAAAAAAACAAAACAAAAATTCCTTATGTATTTTTCACCTAATTGCCGAGAATAATGGAAAAAAAGAATAAAGAATTTTTCACAATTTATTTTATTTTGATTGGTACACATTTTGCTTAATAAAAGATAACACTTATATAATAATAAAGCAAACAAAAAATATGTTCCAATGTCATCATGCCATTTCTAAACTTTAATAAAGCTAAATCATGTCATAAGATATTTGTTAATTTAATTAAATTAAACATATAACATTTATATAATTAAATAATTAAATACAAATATCTTAAATATATGTATTATATTTACATTAAATATCTCAAATACATATATTAATGATATAAGTCAATTATCACAATTTGATATTTTATTAATGTGTATTCAATAAAATCAAGTATTAAATAAAATACACATTAATTTTGGAAATGACCGTTAGATCTCGACCGCATGTATTTTTCGTTTAACCATTAAACGAGTTATAAATAATCAGTATTATTCATAACAGTTGCCATAGTGCTCTACGAGTATATCTCATTAGCGAGACTCTCTAGATTCAGACATTTCTGTCACGAAATCAAATTTCGTGTCCATAATTCACCCACCCGTAAATTATGACGAACACAGATAAACTCTCTGAATCATGCAAGTCGAGGTCACTGCATACGTATAATCCCTCCGTCATAGATATCCGGATTAATCCAGAGATATAGATACAAACGTCAATTCTCTATAGATGTAATCACGTCGACGTTTCTATTAGCAATCCCTCAAATAACATTTAGAACTAATTTCTACTGTGTACCACGGGCCCATGGATTTAACAGATTGCTAATTCCATATTGAATACCTATGCTCTGTACACAGAGCTGACGGATCCTATATTGATACACACATGATATCTTGAGCATCAGTCCACACCCAACGAACATGCGAAGGTCTGATCTAAATAGATCGGTGACGTGACTGCCATCTAAGTGTGGAGGATAACTCAGATATCCACAGTGGTATCTCAAGTCAAAAAATCACTATGCTCACTCAAACTAAGAAGATTCTTATTGACGTTGGTGTACCATCTATTAAGAATCTTCGGTGAGTCGTTCAATGTTTATCCGCTATATGTTGGATAATTATAACCCATAGCATCACTATTTGTACAAAACATGGTATTGTTGTACAAATTAACTATGTGACAAAGGAATTTGCTCTTTTATCATTTGTAATTGGATTACCGGGATATATAAATGATAAAAGTCCATATGATTAGTACCAGATTAATAAGATATGAGACAATATTAATCCACTAAGGTTTAATCATTAAATATCCCTAGTCGTAGTATTATCGAGATTGGACATCGATAATGCGGAATATACTAGTATTGCACTTGTGCGCGTTGTGGGAGCATAACGATATAATTCTCATATATTTAAGTATTGGATACTTATGCAAGTGTGATATGAGGTTGTGTTTACCGATGGTACGGGAACAGCTTCGCTCTAGATAGACCCCTCGGAATCCCATTGGTAGTATGACTATGTGTCTATGGGAATCTGAATCAGGGTAGGTGTATTTGGTCTTAACCTGAGACTTGCATCGCTAATACTTGCGACAATCAGTATACTTTGGTTTTGGTCGTCCGGGGCTTTAACAGGTTCTGTGTATGCCTCTTCTGTGTATATTGAGAATCGTAGTGTATTGGGTGTGATGTCAAGATGGAAGTATCACTTCAGTCATATGGAGATGATGATCACGTAGGATACGTAACTAGTATTCTTAAGTACTGCAGTCATCGGGATAATATGACTAGGTCATATTTATCCGATTATAGAGACTAGTTACCAGAGATCCGATATATGCTTCGTACGGGGCAGACACAATTCCAGCCCCAGGCCTAACATGTGACATCCGATACTGGATCGCAATACGCAATACTGTGTATACTACGCCTGACATAGATTACATATTCCTTAAAAGAATATTTCTAGAGAATTGGGTAGGCACAGTGCTTTGCTAGAAGCCAACTATGTCTTGTAAATCGGTAAGAACGTGGTACTAGGTACGCACGTATTCGGATATTCTGATGACCAGATTTATTGCCAACATATCCAGTGATCTCATGGTCGCTTCCCGAAGATTCACCGATGATGTATGACGTATGACTCGAACATAATTAGAAGAGAGAGAAAATTAATCTAGGATTAATTGCGGAAAGATTTTATCTGGGATAAAATTCTATTAATAGAGAGAACGATTAATTCGGAATTAATCGATTAAAATAATATATTTGATATATTAAATGAAATTAGTTTTCATAACGGAATTAAAATTATATTTTAATTCGGGCGAACGAGTTAATTTAGAATTAATTCGCGAGCGACTTGAATAGTAATTTTGCTAGGCATAATTATTTAATTAAATTTGATTTAATTAAGCCGCAACAGAAAATTCGTTAATTTGGAATTAACGAACCCGAGCCCTGAATGTGTTTGCAGGCCCACTCGGATTTTGAATTAAAGTGGGGCCCACACAAGTCACATCACTAGTCAACTTTATCACCTTTTTGGTTGATAGAAGTTGGTAGAGATTTTGGTAACTTGTCTTGCACATTTTGTTGACTTGTGAAAGACATTTACCAACTTGACTTTCTTGTAAATGGATTTGATTTTTGAAATCAAATATACATTTAACAAAATGGAAAACACAACTCACTCTCTCATTGTTGTAAAAACCGAAACCTCTCCCTCTCTTTCTCTCCAATTGCCGAGACCTAGGGTTCTTGGTTGAAGATTTTTGATTCAAAAATCTTGTATGCTAGCTCATCAAAGAATCATACAAAGGTGATAGGGAAACCTTTCCCATGAGTTTGGAATTCAAGAAACAAGCTTGGAAGCTCAACATACATCAAAGGAGAAGCTTGGAGCAACTTCCATGGAGGCAAAATTTTTATTGTCTACACATCCTTAGCCGATCAAAGTGAGTACTTTCCGCTATCTTACTTTGTTGATTCACACCATTTTATGCTTAATATGATCTTGGTTTGACCTTAGAAACCCAACAATGGTATTATGAGCCTAAATTAAGCATGAAATGTTTTAGGGTTCTTAATCTTGAATTTGGGTATTGTAGGCACTGCATTTTTGTATATAAGTCCCTATGATGAGTCTCATTTGGAGGCACTACCTTTTAAGTCACGGAAGTCACGAGAAACGGACGTCGGAAGGGGAAATTCAGAATAAGTACGTCATCAGATTCATTTCACAAGTTCACTATTTTCGTTCGTGCTGCGTTCATTGCTTCGTTTGAACGTCAAACAGATTGCGGGCGTTCGTGTAGCGTTCGAATGGGCGTTCGAACGGAGTCGGTATTTCTGATTTTGCTGCTAGCCTCACACCCAAGCCCAATTAGCCCACCAAAGCCCATAAAATACATCCCAATTAATAAAACACATATTTAACACATGGGAAATTAAATAAAACATAATATAATCATACCTAATTTAGAAAAATCAAATATATTAACTTCCTAACTAAACAAAATCACATACTAAATTAAAAAGATGTCATGCTTAATTAAAATCAATTATAACAAATTAAAGATATTGTATTCCTAATCTAAACCAACTTTGTCCCCCCTCAATCTTTGACTTTCCTTGCTCAACACAAAATCAAATCCCTTCCTTGTGAGACAAGGTGAAGCCCTAGCCATTCTTTATATAAACAACCCCTAACCAAGACATGAGACCCATAGCTCATACATACAACTCATAAGAAAATCACAACACACACAAGAAACACCCAAGCTTATTGACACAACTCTCCCTCACTCTCAATAACCGAAGATCACAAACCAAATAACCCTCATTGCCTTGACCAAAACACATCCCGAACAGCCCCTTTACCTCATCAAAACAGCCCCCGAACCACACCATAACACTCACCGAAAATCACACCCAAAACAGTAGCCAATACATCCCAAGAACAGTAACTAAAATACAGCAGCAGAACAGTAGCAAAACAGCAGCGAATCGGAGTCAAAAGCAGCAGCAAAAGACGGAGAACGACGACTCAAAACAGTAAGACAACGAATGAGAGCAGTGAACCAATGAACCGGAAGAGTTGCGGAGCATCCACCCTTCCGACGATCGTGCACCGTACATCCGAGAGGTGATTTAAAAGGTTAGACCTGAGGGCACTTTTCTCATTAGTTTATATTCGTCTTTTGATTGTTTATCGAATTCTATTCGCATGAGAGTCGTTTGTGGATGCATGTTGTGGCTTGAATGAAATGGAAAATGTGTCGCCTCTTGTGGTATATAGGATGGAAACTCGGACATAAATTTCATAGCCGATTCCGAATGGACGGTAGTATGATCTGTACTCGGGATACAACTCCACGTACCACTTGAGTAAACGGCACATTCTTTTGTTTTATGTTGCTATGATTTATTTATTCTTCGTTATTTGAATTCTGCATGTTACTTTTGTATGTATGATACAATCGAGCGCATGTGCTTAGTAAGTCGGATTAAAGGTCCCTATTTAGAGGGGTTAAAATCCTTTACCACAATGCTTTGCCACGCCGGTTGATGTGTGTTCGGTTGGATATAAGATATGTTCAATCAGATATACTAAGTTTTATATGGTTGTCTTTATTCTTGTATGCATGATGTGATCGAGCGCATGGGCTTAGTAAGTGCGATGAAGGGTCCTCTAATTGAAGAGGTTAAAATACTTTACCATGATGCTTTGCCGCGCCGATTAACGTATATTCGGTTGAATGTAAGATGTGTTCAATCGGGTACATGAAGTCTAAGGTTATTGTCTTTATTTTTTATATACATTGAGATAAGCGCATGTGCTTAGTAAGTGCGATGAAAGGTCCTCTAATTGAAGAGGTTAAAATCCTTCGCCATGATGCTTCGCCGTGCTTCGTATTTCGCTATTTGCTTTTTTTATGTATGTATTGCGTCACATTTTGTGCATCAGGTATGTTCCCGTTCGAACGTGTTATCGAACGCTATACGAACGCGAACCTTCTGTTTCCCGTTCGAACGTATTTTACAAACGCTACTCGAACGTTCATGCATTTTGTTTCATCAGGTCTGGATCCATTCGAACGCGTTATCGAACGCTATACTAACGTGAACCTTCTGTTTCCCGTTCGAACACGTTTTACGAACGCTACTTGAGCGCGCATGTATTTTGTATCATCAGGTCTGGTACCGTTCGAACGCGTTATCAAACGCTACACGAACGCGAACCTTTTGTTTACCGTTCGAACGCGTTTACGAACGCTACACGAACGCGGACACACTGAACTAAGTCTGTCTCATCATATTTCATGCACAACTGCCTTTTGGGTGATCTCCATTGCATTATGTAGCCAATTGTATTATTTGTATTCCTGTATTTATCCATTCGATGTGTTATTGGGATGATATTCAAGCATGATTAGGCTGTTAGCATGTTATTAGGTTAATATATCCATGAGATAGTACTCAAGCATGATTAGGTTGTTCTTAGTTTTCC
>SKCR01004614.1:17500-26325 GCA_019454045.1 Zanthoxylum bungeanum | reverse complement strand
TATTAAATATCTTATGTTAGGATATTTAAAGTTAATGATGATAGTTGCATTTGTTGACTAAGTTAAATATCTAATAAAGGTGTTTGTGGAGATATTTGTGCAAGTTGACAACATTAAAGTGAAATGAAAAATCAAATTACATTTATTGAATTTCATTTGATGAAATTCGGCCATAGGCCTTTTGGTGAAGATATAAATTGTTTTTCATTTCATAATAAAGTTAACCTAATACACTTTATCAAATAAACTCCATTGAAAGAAGCTAAAGGAACTTGTGAGAAGAAAGGCTAAAACATCAAAAGCTTGGATTTTTAGTAAGTTTTTCAAACTTGCTATTAGTAAGGAATATGTTCCTTAGGTTCTAGGCTTTAATATATGATATTCTTAGGATGTTTCTTTCTTTGTTTCTTGTGGTTTTTGATGATGGAAGTTTTGGAGAAGTGTGAAGCATGTGTAATGAAGGAAGTGTTGTGACTATTGTAGTTGTAACTAATCTTTTAAGGTTTTGGAAACCATGTTGCTAATCTAGAGTTGTTGACCCACTCTTAAATGACCTAGATTTGATCTTGAGTTGTTTCATTGTGTTGAGACTTGAATTGGAAGGAAGAATGATGATTGAAGTAATTGATTTAATATATTTGGTCTAATTTGTCCAATTTGAGGAAATTGAAAAATTAGGGTTTTTAACTAATTCCAAATTTGGGGGTTTTCATATATGTGTGTATTTATGTGTGTATATGATGCATATAAAGTTTCATGTTGATTGGATATCATTTGGATGTGTCTTGAAGCATGAAAGTGCAAAATGCACAAATTGGGCACCAAATGGTGCTCTCGGCTTTGTGAGGAATAATTGGGGATTTTGGTTGCTTTGGTGTTTTGATGTTTTGAACATCATAAGTTCATCCTAGATATGATTTAGAATCATTCAAAATTGATTGGATCAATTTCGGACTAAAACGGAGAAAAATACAAAGCAAGGGTAATTTGGTAAATTCACTTAAAATTGTTTTATTGAATTTATTTTCATAATTTGATTATTGGAATATTAAATAAATATGTTTATTTAATTAATCCGAGAAAAAGTTTTGAAATCTGAAAATCGGATTTTCACCGCTTCCGCTGCGTTACCGGATTCACCCCCTAAATAACCCCTTCAACATGATCCTCAGAAACTGCACATTTATCATAGATTCTTCGGTTTCTTTCATACCATATGTGATACAAAGAGGCAACAAGAGAGATGCGGCCAATCAGACAGTGAATATCCCCTTTCTTTTTCAACTTTACCACAGCCCATCGAAGAAACATTTGCCAGTCAAGAGATGGCCAGCGAATAGGGACTTTGGATGAAACAGTCTGCCAAACCGACTTGGCAAAAGGGCAATCAAAAAATAAGTGATTGTGTGACTCTGTGTGGGAACAGAACTGGAGGATTGTAAAACACCAAACCGGGCCAGCCTATCCATGGTGTGCAACCGCTGCAAAGATGCTAACCACAACACAAAAGAATGTCTAGGAATATGGCCTTTAAACCAGAGCAAGTGGTGAATGGTGTTAATATTTCTTTTGCACCTGAGAAAATCCCAAGCATTTTTTATAGAGAATTGGCCTGTGGAATTTAGCTGAGCTACCTGAGGTTTCGATCAACATTGCATGTCTACACATCATGAGGTTGCTCCAACTAACACTTGTGAAGATTCATCACGAGGAGAGTGTCCCACTCGACGCTGTGAAGATGCATACTCGGCTTAAAGAGGATACTCCACTCGGAGAAAGCTCTCTGCCACGTGTTGCCTTTGACCATGAGTAGATCTCCTGGAGATAACCGGTTCACTGGCAGCTGTTGATTCAAAGCTCTTATTTCCAGCAGCAACAATGCCTCTACATGTTGAGCACATGCCTTCCATCTGAAGCACGAGCCTTTGCATTTAAGCCCTATATCTTCTGAATCAGACTGAAATCTTTGGGTGCAATTGGGAATTCTGGGAAAACGGTTGCTGAATGTTCCATCTTTTTCACAGAAATGTCATCCTCTACCTTTGAATTTCCCAGACGACTCAACTTTGACAGGCACAGACGATAAAGCTCCCTTGTGGTCTGACACCTGATAAGAAGCTTCTTCACTAAACCCCTTTCTTTTTTTCCATTTGTTCATCCTTTTTTGTAATCCTCTCTCCAGTCATTCTCCCATGATGACAATTTCTGTTGGTCACCCTTCTCAACATGTGATGCCATGTCGTCCCAATATACGGACCAGTCTATAAACCCATTTCATGATAATGCCCATCATCAAACCCATTACCAACGCGAGTTTAGACTAATCCATTTCTCAAAAATTTGAATGTCTGAATTCACAGCACAAGTCCTCTAAACCCCATTTGATTAGGCAGATTCTAAATTCCCTTTCGCCCATCAAGTTTGTTCACGTAGATCCAAACAGAAACATCCATACCTGAAACGATGTCGTTTGCTTGCGCTCGAGTGGATGCAAGATTTGTGAAATGGGGGAAAATGAATGAATCAGATTCACGATTGAACAACAGTAAGGGCACCCTCACGAAGACTAAATGGGAATCCACTGACGAAGTCTGCGCCCTCAGAGTATAAGTCATAAAGAGTATTGAAGAAAAATGGGGTTGATGGACACAGAAGGATCTTTACGCTCGTAATTAAATCTTACAAGGACCTTGTTGGTCTTCGAAGGGTCACCAACTCGACTGGTGTAAATCTGCCACGCACCAGTCTATATGCAGCTAAACTTTCAAACCAAACAAACAAAGCCCAACAAGATGCAACGACGCCTGTCATTTGGAGTAGCCGGACATGTTTCTGACTCTCCTGAAGCACGTGTTTTCTCTACTGGTGATGCGTGAGCAGCTTCGTTGTATGTACTGCTTGGAAGATCTTCTTTATCGTCCTCAAATACATGAGAAGACAAAAGGCCTATGCTACCGAAACATTTTCCAGCCGACATGCATAAATCCAGCAACATGAATTTCCCTGACCGACGTATATGAATCCAATAATGGAAATGTAATCCAGCGAACATGAATGAATCCAGTACGTGAGTATCTTCCAGCCGAGTCGACGAGATGAGCATGCGACGCGGGCTCACACGCAGCAGCGACAGCCAAAGTCCAGCCCACCGAGATTAGCCCTAACTCAACAACCACCAGCCGATTCACGTCCATCAACATACGACCAAATGCCTCGAGTGCCAACAGACCCAATGCCTAAGTGAGCCCAAGTCAAAATAAAGAGATACCTACTTGACTTCCTGAGCACAGACTAGGCTCATCATAAGAGATGGCCTACTCATGTAAAGTCATATATAAGTATTAAAACCTACAGGTCGAAGACAAGTAAAACTAATGAAACCTCACAAGCGTCACATCGGAGATAAACCCTATACTGCATGCAAAAGAAGAGTGGTTCATTCGACAGAGCTCCATTCACAATTCTCTGTCGCATGGGATCCAATACACATGCATGAAGAGAATGATCCTATGCACATGCTTTGTTCAAAATTGGGAAGCGCACAAAGCATCAGAGACCGAAACTATTCGCATATATGACTTGTAGTCTAAAAATGATCCCAGACAAACGTGAATATCAAATGATAAAATATATATATATATATATACCATACCATAGTAATAAATTGGGCACCCATTCGACTCTACAAGACGTTCCTATATTGGGGAACCTTCGAATGACAAGTACAAAAGAAAAATATACCATCCAACTGACTACTGGATAAAATAACTTAATTAACAGAGTTTATCGATACGGAAAGATCAACTAGCTTACTCAATGAAGTCTCCAAGCGACAGGCAAAAGGTACTTGCTCTTTGTCGCTTTCATGATTCACGTTTTCAAAACTTGTAGGTAATGGAGTACGATATATGTCAATACCCGGATCTTCTTTAGGTCCAGACAACATGCAGACTCGATTTGGTCTCTCCTTTGATTCCAGACGAGTAAATTTCTTCCTAGTCTCATCAAGTCCAGTCGACCGGGGACATCCCCCGTAGACTCATGACGAGTCAAGTTATAGACATGGATTACACATGTCGTATGACTTATATTATTCATGGCCTCATCAAGTCTAGTCGACCGGGGACATCCCCCGTAGACTCATGACGAGTCAAGTTATAGACATGGATTACACATGTCGTATGACTTATATTATTCCTGGCCTCATCAAGTCCAGTCGACCGGGGACATCCCCCGTAGACTCATGACGAGTCAAGTTATAGACATGGATTACACATGTCGTATGACTTATATTATTCCTGGCCTCATCAAGTCCAGTCGACCGGGGACATCCCCCGTAGACTCATGACGAGTCAAGTTATAGACATGGATTACACATGTCGTATGACTTATATCCTGAACCTTCATCTGGTTTAGTCGACTGGGGACATCCCTCATGGACTCATGTCAAGTCAAGTTGTAGACATGGACTACACATGTCGTATGACTTATATCCTGAACCTTCATCTGGTTTTAGTCGACCGGGAACATCCCCCGTGGACTCATGTCGAGTCAAGTTGTAGACATGGACTACACGTGTCGTATGACTTATCTCTTGAACCTTCATCCGGTTCAGTCAATTAGGTACTTGTTGGTTTCTATAATATGTCCCAGGAAAGATTAAGCATAATGAAATACAACAAAGAATATATATAAACATGAAGTATGGCGGAATCATACTTACAATATCTTGTGATGAAGAAAATCAAGCCAAGATGGAAGCTCCAAGGTGGATGATTTTCGGCCAAGGTTAGAAGATGTGGAAAGCTCCAAGCTTTGAGTATTCCAAGCTCTATGATGGTTTCCCTATCACCTCTTTTGATCCCTTGAAAGGTGCTAGCCTTGCATGTGAGGAGATGTTCCAAACAATCACACTTTCTTCAAGCTTTTGGCAACCAAAATGAAGAAGATGAAGACCAAAAAAAAACTGCATGCAGTTTTCGGCCAAGTGAGAGAGAGAGAGAGGATTTTCTTTTGTTCTAATTGATTTTTGATACCAAAAATCAATTTATATTTATGCCATAATATTTATTAAATAATAATAAATCTATGACACAAGCCATGCAAAGGCTTAGAGTGTCAAACACTCAAATTCCATGCATAACATTAGAGTGTATTATACACTATCACCATGCAATGCATTAAATAAAATAATACATATAATGACATGTGTCAAGTGGGCCCCACACGTTTCCAAATGAAAGTGGGCCCACGTCCACTCACGCGTTCGGGTTCGATATTTCCGAAATACCGAACTTGCGTCGCGACGTTAATTAAATCGAATTTAAATAAATAATCGCGCCTAGCGAAATTATTATTTACGTCGCTAACGAATTAATTCTAAATTAACTCGTATGCCCGAATTAAAATCTAATTTTAATTTCGCGTCGAAATCGAATTTCAATTATTATATCGAATATAATAATTTTACTGATTAATTCCAAATTAATCGTTCTCTCTCTCTAAATAAGGCACTTTATCTGAGATAAAGTTTCTCCGCAATTAATCCAAGATTAATTAAGTTCGAATCAAATATCATAGGTGAATCTTCAGGAAGCGACCCAAGAGATCTCCGGATATGTTGGCAGTAAATACGGTCGTCGGATAATCCGAACACGCACGTACCTCGTACTACGTTCTTACCGATTCACAAGACAAGGTTGGCTTCTAGCAAAGCGCCATGCCTACCCAATTCTCCAGAAATATTCTTATAGGAATATAAGATCTATATCAAGCGTAGTATACCGTAGTATTGCGTACATCGATCCAGTATCGGATGATCACATGCTAGGCCTAGGGCTGGAGATGTGTCTGCCCCGTACGAAACATATATCGGACATCAAGCAACTAGTCTCTTTAAATCGGACAATCCTGACCTAGTCATATTGTCCCGACGGTTGCAACCTTTTATAGAGTACTAGTTCTGTGTCCTGCGTGATCATCACCTCCATATGTCTGAAGCGATACTTCCATCTTGACATCACATCCAGTACACTACGATTCTCGATAAACCCAGAAGAGGTGTACACAGAACCGGTTAAGGTCCCCAACCACCAAAACCAAAGTTTACCGATTGTCGCAAGTACTAGCGATGTAAGTCTCAGGTTAAGACCATATACACCTACCTGATGCGGCCTCCCATAGACACCTAGATATACTACCAATGGGATTCCGCGGGGTCTATCCAGAGCGAAGCTGTTTTCCGTACCATCGGTAAAAAACACACCTCCTATCGCACTTGCATAAGTATCCAATACTTAAATATATGAGAACTATGCCGTTGTGCCCTCACAACGTGCACAAGCGCAATACTAGCCTATTCCGCATTATCGATGTCCAGTCTCGATAATACTACGGCTAGGGATATTTAATGATTAAACCTTTATGGATTGATACTGTCTCATATCATCTCAATCCAGTACTAATCATATGGACTTTCGCCATTTATATATCAAAGTAAATAATATTTACAAAATGGCAAAAGGCAATTTCATTATTACATAGTTAATTTTGTACAATAATACAATATCATTTACAAACAGTGACGCTATGGGACACAATGTCTAACAGTACTTTCCCAATGACACTTGTAGAGTCAAGTCCATGATCCTGACTGTCATCAAGCTCATCTGACTGGGCACATCCACGATGGATCATGTAGAGTCAAGTTCATAACTTGACATTCGTCTGGTTCAATCAATAGGCAACATCAAATGCTCAGATACACCTTCATCTAGCCTCGACAAGTGTGTCAAGTACTCTCCAAGCCAAGGACTCCTTAACTTAGAGAGTAGAGGACAAACTGTACGGGCCAAATTTGGTCCAAGGACAATTTCGACCTTTTGCTTCGGGCCCAATGCTAGACCCCAGCATGGATCCAAGCCCAAGTTGTCATCACAGATTCGCACTAAAGGGACCCACAAGACTTGATGTATATAAAGGCCCAGAGATCTGCAAACATATGCCCAATAAAGTATCACACGCCTAAACCATAATCAAGGCTCATCCCACGCCAATCCACGTAATGCCCTGGCTCATAAATACTACCCAGCCGTTCCATCCTACAACGGGCAAATGCAGTGAATATCCCTCATAAAGTCGACCGTTACCACGACTCAATGGACGAGTAATCAAATGCACAACCCTCAGATAGGTATATAAGAAGGAAGGCTCCATAAGGAGTGGACATTCAACTTCCAGCTCTCCTACTTATGACTTTAGAACACTCACACTCCAACTCACATCACCTCCTTCCTACCGCCCTCACGGCAGTCTACGGGGATCAAGGTAACATCTGACCTTGCTCCTCCTCTTACGACTTAATGCATTTCATTCCCATCACTGACTTGGGTGTCGGAGTGCCTACGGCATCCACCACACCGGTGGGTAGACCCTCCACGCTCACCCTACATCTTTGTTTTGCAGGATCGCCAGTGCCCCTATACGAAATCTCAATTGTAGGCCTCGGGTGAAAACCAGTGTCTACAATCATAAGCTATTATTCTCATGGCTAACCCAAATTCCCTCTGTTGAGTTTCTAAGTATTTACCAAGAATATTCTATTGTTGGCCAAATAAATAAAATAAGCATCAAAGCACATAGAATAATAAATAATCAATAATAAATCCAAGAGAATCAAAATATACAATTAAATAAATTAAACATGCTCAAGATTCATTACAACCATAGATTTAATGAATTAGCTACTAATAATATTCAATAGATACAAGCTAATAATTAATACAAGGCAAAGAACTCAGAAAAGATAAACCTAAAGAGAAAAAGGAAGAAAGAAACTCTTGTTTGTAGTCTTCGTCTTCAAACTCCAACTCACGTTGATGTACTTTTTCTTTCATTGCTTTATACATTCTTATATGCTCTTGGAGGCTCTAAAATATATTATGAAGCTTCTTAATAGGTTTTGGGGATGAACTTGTACTTATATAGGAGATCTAGGGGGTGTTTCCTTGATGAAAATCAGATTCAGGGAGAAAAACAGGGTTTGAAATTCCCTGTTGCGATGCACATGGAGCGTGTCGCAATAATCACTATTCTTTTCAGCGTGTAGCGACACCAAAACCCAGCGTCGCAACGAGCCAAGCTTTGTTGCACAAATGACAAAATTTGCTTCATGTCTTAATTTTAACATTATGTGCGTCACAATGCGTTTCACGCATCGAGATTGGCTTTTTGACTCCTAATGTTTCCCCAATTTACTTTACATCTTGCTATTTTATCCTTAATTAATTCCATTGAGTCGTTGAATGACTTTGAATTGTAAAAACGCACCCAAAATACATCAATTCGCTTATAAAGCTCAATATCACTCATAAAATATTAAGATATATGGGTGGTAACTATATGCATATTAACCGCTCATTAATGCCATTTTTGTATTTAATATATGATGATGATGACATGTTTGATGTTTCACCTATGATTGAGATTTTGATGTGACGTGTTTTGAAAGCTCACTTTAGCATGTATAAGTACAATGGCAGTTTGTGATAGAGTTAAAGTTTAGTATGTTTTCAGAAAAATGTTAACTTATGTAAATGAGATTTTAAAAAAATTTCAAAAGTATTTCTAAACAGATTTCAGTACCGCTTCTAGGTCGAAACAACTTTGATCCGAGTGTGTCCAATTGTATGGGATATACTGTTATGATTTATGTTATATGTGAGAATCACTACAAGAATTATGACTTTTAGCTTCCAAATATTTAGCGTCGAAACATTATTCGACGCTAAAAGTGAGTTTTAGCGTCGAATATAATATTCGACGCT
>SKCR01004614.1:0-15000 GCA_019454045.1 Zanthoxylum bungeanum | reverse complement strand
GTTCATGTCACGACACACAGCGACTGATATGATGTGGCATCATGAAAAGAGGATCGGTTGCGGAGGGCATACTTAGACATCCTGCGGACGGAACCGAATGGAAGGAATTTGATGACATGTCCCCCCCGTTTCGCTGAGGACCCCCGTAATGTCAGGTTAGGTCTTGCCTCTGATGGTTTTTAACCCATTTGGGAATATGTACAACTCTTATAGCATCTGGCCCGTTATTGTCATCCATATAACTTACCTCCATGGAAATGTATGAAGGATCTGGTTCATGTTTATGTCATTGCTTATCCCTGATCCACGTTCACCTGGTAAAGATATAAATATTTACTTGAGACCATTGATCGAGGAGTTACAAACATTATGGAGTGTGGGTGTGCATACCTATGATGCAGCTTAGAGTAGTATTTTTCAGATGCATGCCGCATTATTATGGACCATTAATGATTTTCCAGCCTATGGTTCATTATCTGGAGGAGCACTAAGGGATACATGGCATGTCCAGTTTTTGCGGATCATACACCTTCGCAACGATTACGGAATAAAAATCGGATACACGGGGCACAAGAGATTTCTTGAGTCGAGTCATCCTTGGCGGAGGAGTAAATTATTTAAAGGGCAACATGAACCTCAGAGTAAGCCCAGTCGATTGTCTGCATTTGACATATTTTCCAACATCAACATCTCAAAGACAGCACACCAGGTAAACATCCTAATAATAGAGATAAAAATCGAAAACGGTTACCTGAAGAGTTGAATTGGACAGGAAAAAGTATTTTCTTTGAGTTAGAATATTGGGGGACTCTGAGTTTGCGACATAATTTGGATGTAATGCAATAGAGAAAAATATTTGTGAGAGTTTAGTGGGTACACTATTCAATATTCCGGGTAAGACAAAAGACACTGTAAATGCTAGATTGGACCTACAAGATCTTAGAATTCGCAGTGAATTGCATTTACAAGACTCCTCTCGAGGTTTTATTAAGCCTCCTGCTAGTATGTGCTCAATCAATCGGAGAGAAAATCATTCTGTGATTGGCTTGAAAATGGTTAAATTCCCTGATAATTATGCATCCAATATTGGGCGTTGGTCAGAGATGATACAATAACGGGGATTAAAGAGTCACGATTGTCATGTGCTGCTCGAGATTCTCCTTCCTGTGGCATTCGACCTTATCTCCCCCCGAATGTATGCGACGCCGTACTTGATCTATGTGGCTTCTTAAACAATTGTGTCAGAGGACATTAAGCACATCTGTTATTGACGACCTTGAGCGAGGAATCGTGATGTAATCCTATGCAAGCTGGAGCGAATTGTGCCCCCGCTTTCTTTGATGTCATGGTACATCTGGCTGTGCATTTACCGGATGAAGCTAGAAAGGGAGGTCCTGTCCATTACAGATGGATGTATCCCATTGAGTGAAGGGTTTATTAGGG
Organism: Zanthoxylum bungeanum; assembly: GCA_019454045.1. NCBI lineage: Eukaryota > Viridiplantae > Streptophyta > Magnoliopsida > Sapindales > Rutaceae > Zanthoxylum > Zanthoxylum bungeanum. Next base: position 13,557 of record SKCR01004614.1, on the reverse strand, counting down.
GTGGTGAATCCGGTAACGCAGCGGAAGCGGTGAAAATCCGATTTTCAGATTTCAAAACTTTTTCTCGGATTAATTAAATAAACATATTTATTTAATATTCCAATAATCAAATTATGAAAATAAATTCAATTAAACAATTTTAAGTGAATTTACCGAAATACCCTTGCTTGGTATTTTTGTCCGTTTTAGTCCGAAATTGATCCAATCAATTTTGAATGATTCTAAATCATTTCTAAGATGAACTTAGCATGTTCAAAACATCAAAACACCAAAAGCCACAAAATCCCCAAATTTCTTACAAATGCCGTGAGCTCCATTTGGAGGGCAAATTGACCATTTGGTCATTTCATGTCTCAAAACTCATCTAAATGAAATCCAATCAACATGAAACTTTGCATGCATCATATACACACCCAAATGCTCAACATATCTCAAAACCCCCAAATTTTGAATAGGTTATAAACCCTAATTTTCAATTTCACAAATGGGCAAATTAGGCCATTACATTAAATCAAATGTTTCAATCATCAATCTTTCAACTAATTCAAGTCTCAACACAATGAAACAACTCAAGATCAAATCTAGGTCATTTAAGAGTGGGTCAATAACTCTAGAATAGCAACATGGTTTCATAAACCTTAAAAGAATACATATAAACACTAGTTACATTCTTTCTTCATCATACATGCTCAACACTTCATTCAAACTTCCATCAACAAAAACACAAAGAAATAAAGAAAGAAATTATCTAAGAACAACATATGTGAAGCCTAGAACCTAAGGAACAATTCCTCTCTAATAGTAAGTTTGAAAAACTTACTAAATCCAAGCTTTTTTTTGATAAGTCTTTCTTCTCTCAACTTTCAGGTTTCTTCAATGGAGTTGTTTGTTATAAAGTGTATTAGGTTAAGTGAAATGAAAAATGAAAAACAATTTATATGTGTAACAATTCACCTTGGCCGAAATTCATGGCCAAATTCAAGAAATTGTAATTTCAATTTAATTTCAATTATCATAAATCAACTTGCATAAATATCTTCTAACGCCTTTATTAGATATTTATTAAGTCAAATATGCAACTAATGTCATTTACTTTAATATATCCTAAGTAAAATATTTATATTTTAATTAATTTAATCATTTAACAATTAAATAATTAATTAATTAATCAAATACAAATATATTAAATATATGTATAATATTTACATTAAATATTAAAAACATATATTCATTTAGGAAATAAGTCAAATAACTCATTTTGACTATTAATTAATGTGTATTTAAATTAATCAAGTATTAAATGTAAATACACAATAATTAAGGAAATGACTATCTAGTCTCTTTAGCATGTATCTTGCGTTTAACCATTAAACGACTTTATAAATAATCAATATTATTTATTTATGTTGCTCTAGTGCTCAACGAGTATGTTTCATTATTGAGACTCTCTAGGTTCAGGTATATCCGTCACAAAATCTAATTTTGTGTCCAATCTATCCACCCGTAGATTATGACGATCACGGATAATCTCGCTGAACCATACAGGTCGAGGTCATCGCAAATGTATAATTCCTCCGTCACAGGTATCCGGATAAATCCCAGAGATATAGATGTAAACGTCAAATCTCTATCGGGACTATCCAGTCGACTATTCTATTAGCAATCTCAAAAAGAATGTTTAGAACTAGCTTCTAAACTTACCACGGGCCCATGGTTTTATCTGATTGCTAATCATATGGACTACCTATGCTCTGGTACACAGAACTGACGGATCCTATCTTGATACACATAGGACACCCTGAGGATCATCTACACCCAACGAACAGGCGGAGGTCTGATTAAATATATCGGTGACGTGACTGCCATCTAAGTGTAGAAGATGTCTCATGTGCCCACAATGGCATCTCAAGTCTAAGAATCACAAGTGCTACTCAACCCAAGAAGATTCTTATTGACGCTGGTGTACCATCCATTAAGAATCTTCGGTGAGTCGTTCAGTGTTTATCCGCTATAACACCTACACGTCTATACTAGTCTCCAAGACTAATGGTTCATTGAGAAACCATTGGAATCATATATTCCAGTATACGACATGTACCGGTCTCAACGGGTTTACTATACTGACCAAGTAGTGTAAACCTTGACCAGGAACTGTCTGAGAATGACAACGTCATGATACAACTCAATGTCCGTTGCGACGCTTTTGCAACTGTACCATGACTAATCATTTTAAGGTCATTACGTCTTTACCATATAAAAGATTAGATATATTATAGAAACTGCATATATTATTACTAATAATAATTTTTACAGAAGTATTTAACAAAATACAACCGGGAATTGGCGCTCTGAGCACCAACCCCTACAAAATCTCCCACTTGCTCTAGTGCCAATATCGATTGTATCTAATACCCATCGACTCCACGTGTTTATCAAATAACTTCGGAGGTATGGCCTTCGTCAGCGGGTCTGCTACGTTGTCTTCACTCGGTACCTTGCACACGACAATATCCCCTCGCGACACGATCTCTCGAATGATGTGGTACTTGCGTTCCACATGCTTCGACTTCTGATGCGCCCTCGGTTCCTTTGCTTGCGCAATGGCTCCAGTATTATCACAGTATAACGGAATCGCATTCTCGATACTTGGGACAACTCCCAATTCTGTGATAAAATTCTTTATCCACACAGCCTCTTTTGCGGCTTCAGAAGCTGCAATATATTCCGCCTCAGTGGTGGAATCATCTGTAGATCCCTGTTTGGAACTCTTCCAACATACTGCACCTCCGTTAAGGGTAAAGACAAATCCAGATGTAGACTTTCTATCATCGGGATCCGATTGAAAATCGGAGTCTGTATACCCGTTAACCTGCAGTTCGTTTCCTCCATAAATAATCAACTTATCCTTAGTACCTTTAAGATACTTTAGGATATGTTTAATGGCCATCCAATGGTCATTACCTGGATTGGACTGATATCGACTGGTTACGCTAACAGCGAAACTGATATCAGGCCTCGTACATAACATGGCATACATTATGCTACCCAAACACGAAGCATAAGGTTGGTTAGACATTCTAACCTTCTCATCTTCTGTTTGTGGACACATCTTCTTGGAAAGATGAATCCCATGTCTGAACGGTATGTTTGCTGTCTTACAGTTACCAAAGCTATACCGTTCCAAGATCTTATCTACGTACGTTGATTGGGATAACCCAATCAGCCTCCTTTGTCTATCTCGATAGAGTTTTATCCCTAAAACATAGGAAGCTTCTCCCAGGTCCTTCATGGAGAAATTCTTACAGAGATATGCTTTAACGCTTTGTAACATACCTAAATCATTCCCAATGATTAGGATGTCATCAACATACAGGACTAAAAATACGACCATGCTCCCACTGGCCTTCTGATACACACAGGATTCTTCCGAATTCTTAAGAAAACCAGACGATCTGATAATCTCGTCGAATCGAAGATTCCAACTTCGTGAAGCTTGTTTAAGTCCATAAATGGACTTCTTAAGCTTACATACCATACCCGAGGTTTCGCTGGATGTGAAACCTTCCGGCTGTTCCATATAGATTTCTTCATCAAGAAACCCATTTAGAAAAGCCGTTTTGACATCCATTTGCCAAATCTCGTAGTCATGATACGCAGCTATAGAAAGCAAAATCCGGATAGACTTAAGCATTGCTACCGGCGAAAAAGTTTCATCGTAGTCGACGCCAGGTCGCTGCGTGTAACCTTTTGCTACCAGTCGGGCCTTGTAAGTTTCAACCTTACCGTCAGGCCCGCGCTTCCTCTTGTAAACCCATTTACAACCGATAGGAACAATTCCTTCGGGAAGCGGAATCAAGTCCCAAACTTGATTTTCATGCATTGAATCTATCTCGGATTTCATGGCACTTGCCATTTCACGGAGTCGATGTCCAACATCGATTCTCTATAGGTGAAAGGATCTGTCTCTTCAACTAAGAGAACATCAGACTCTTTTCTTGTATCAAATACAAGCGTTCAGGAGGTCTAGATACCCTTTCCGACCTACGGAGTGTGTGTGTTGAAGGTCCTTCATCTACTTGAACTTCAGGTTCTTCCGTTGGTTCGTTGTTTTCAGGTTGGACTTCATCAAGCTCAACCTGTCTATGATCACTCCTTCTGACAAAAATTCTACTTCTAGAAATTTTGCGAAGCGAGCTACGAACACATTTCGATGCTCGGTATCATAGAACAGATATCCCCTCGTGTTCGAGGGATATCCAACAAACCTAAACTTTTGCCCTCGAGGCGAAAGCTTACTTTGCTGAGTTACCCTGACATAGGCAGGACAACCCAAACCTTAATATAATTAAGATTCGGTCTCCTACCGAACCATATCTGATACGGTGTCGTAGGAACAGCCTTTGAAGGAATCTTATTCAAAAGATGTGCGGCTGTTAAGAGATAGTAACCCCATAAGTAATAGGGCAAATCTGTGAAACTCAACATCGATCGGACCATATCCAATAAAGTCCGATTTCTCCTTTCAGATACATCGTTGTGCTGTGTGGTGTACCTGGAGGAGTATATTGAGCGAGAATCCCATTCTCCTTCATATAATCCATGAACTCACCACTCATATATTCGCCGCCTCGATCTGATCGAAGGCATTTAATATATTTACCAGTTTGTTTTTCTACTTCATTTCGGAACTCTTTGAACTTTTCAAAGGTTTCCGATTTATGTCGCATCAAATACACATAACCGTACCGTGACAAATCATCGGTAAAGGTAACGAAGTACGAATAACCACTGTGAGCAGTTTGACTTAGTGGACCACATACATCAGAATGTACGAGTTCCAGTAAGTTGTAGCGCGGTGTCCAACACCAAAATGGGGCTTTGGTCATCTTACCCTGAATACAGGATTCACAAGTTGGATAGGACTCAATGGTAAGATCTGATATCAAACCATTCCTAACCAATTGGGTAAGGCGTTTAACGCCAATGTGACCAAGTCTCATATGCCAAAGTTCAGTATTATTAATTACAGGTAAACTACGTTTATTAACTCCAGTATTTAATATATCTTTTGAAGTTTGCAATGTGTAATGACCATGCTGGTTTGGACAACTAAGGATCTGAATATTATTTTTATCATATAAATACAAAGAACTATTCTTAATATTAATACAATAGCCTTCTGTATCTAATACAAAAAGTGATATAATATTAGCGACACATCCTGGTACAAAATGACAGTCATATAACAAAAGTGTCCCATTCGGCAATGAGATCTCGCATACTCCCACTGCAACTGCACTGCATCCAAAGAGTCTCCACTCCCGAACCGCAACTGCATCTCTCCTGGCTTCAGCCTCCTACTTTCCTTCAGCACCTGCAACGAATTGCAAATGTGAATGGGACAAGCAGAATCTAAAATCCAGCTGGATGTAACGGCTTCACAAGCCAAAGATAAATCAATAACTGGAAAAATAAAAGTACCTGATGTAGAAGCTCTGTCTCTCCTCACTTGGGCAATGTAATCAGGACAGTTCCTTTTCCAGTGCCCAACTTTGCCGCAGTGGTGGCATTTGTCTTCAGAAGCCCTTTTGGGCTTGGCTATCTTCGCCTGCTGTGGAGGACCGAAGGTCTTCTTCTTCTTCCCTTTCTTCTTCTTTCCCTTGGACATTCCTTGGGAAGAAGCAGACAGAGAAGTAGATCTAGGTGGGCGAGTCGGTACTCCATTCTTCAGATCCTCTTCTGCCGTGAGCAACATCCTATGTAGCTCCTGGTAGGTGCAGACTGTCCCGTGCATGTTGAAGTACATCACAAACTGGCGGAATGAAGCTGGCAGAGAACCAAGAATGACACTCCTACCGAGAATGTCATTCAGGATGAGATTATGTTGCCTCAATTGATCGATCAAATCGATCATTTGAAGAACATGTGGGCTAACACTTTGCCCCTCATCCAGACGCGCATGGAACAGTTCCATGGCGACCTTGTGAACAATAACCTGTTCCTGGTTCTCGAACGATTGTCTTAATCGCGTTATCATACTATAGGAATCTGATGTTCCATAGTATTGTTGCTTGAGTTTCGGAGAGAGCGAACTAAGAATGTATGTTAACCCTTAATCATCATTCTTCCAAGCTTCAAAAACTTGCGTTCCTCCTCCGAAGCATCCCACCCACTGCAAGGGGTAAAGGACCCTCAAGAACATAACCCAACTTTTCGGAATCGAGGACAATCCTCAAATCCAATTCCCAGTCTGCAAAGTTCTCAGCGCCTTTCAGTTTGTTCGCATCTAACATACGCGCAAACTGGTTTGTGGATTGACCCGCCATCGCAAATCTATCATATAGATCACGAAAAACGGTTAGCAGAAATTAAGCAGTTTCATATAATATCAAAAGCATAAACTAGATCATGGATTTTTAATCTAATATGCCCTCCCACTAAATCATGCAATACTGTAATCCCAAAACAGAATACAAATATTTAATAATTAAATTAAATATAAATAGTGAAAAGTGGATCCCGTGAAGATATTTCAGCTCACAGCAGAGGCACGGTCTCGCCTACGTATATTCATCAGGTAGACAACTCATTTGTCAATCACTCAAAAGTGACTCCTAAGTATCCGGTCCTGGCCGTTTTCGTTGTCGCTGCGAAGGCAGGCCCACAAGGAGACGTACCAAGGTAATACTCGTCAATGATAAACTCAAGTTACTTACGTAATCCTGACAGCTAGGGCACGTTCAGAATTCCGCTTTTACTTGAATTTATCTAGTATCAGATATACATCCGGTATAAATAAATCTTTATCGGCTACACCCTCACAGCAGAGGCACGGTCTCGGATGTAGTCACAAAGAAGTATTCATAAACCGTATTGACAAGACGGACCATATAACATGCATCAAATACATAATTACATTTAAACCTTATTATTAGGGATTTTCCGCTAAGTGTCATACACCCTAAATCTAACCAGTTTAGATCCTAATAAGCATGCATAAAGTCAAGAAAACATGATTAAACATTGATTCAATGAAGGCTAATCATATTAGGTGGCCTAGAATCAGACTCGCTCTGATACCATTTTGAAGGGGTTATTTAGGGGGTGAATCCGGTAACGCAGCGGAAGCGGTGAAAATCCGATTTTCAGATTTCAAAACTTTCTCTCGGATTAATTAAATAAACATATTTATTTAATATTCCAATAATCAAATTATGAAAATAAATTCAATAAAACAATTTTAAGTGAATTTACCGAAATACCCTTGCTTTGTATATTTGTCCGTTTTAGTCCGAAATTGATCCAATCAATTTTGAATGATTCTAAATCATTTCTAAGATGAACTTAGCATGTTCAAAACATCAAAACACCAAAAGCCACAAAATCCCCAAATTTCCTACAAATGCCGTGAGCTCCATTTGGAAGGCCAAATTGACCATTTGGTCATTTCATGTCTCAAAACTCATCTAAATGAAATCCAATCAACATGAAACTTTGCATGCATCATATACACACCCAAATGCTCAACATATCTCAAAACCCCCAAATTTTGAATAGTTATAAACCCTAATTTTTCAATTTCCACAAATTGGGCAAATTAGGCCATTTACATTAAATCAAATGTTTCAATCATCAATCTTTCAACTAATTCAAGTCTCAACACAATGAAACAACTCAAGATCAAATCTAGGTCATTTAAGAGTGGGTCAACAACTCTAGAATAGCAACATGGTTTCATAAACCTTAAAAGAATACATATAACTACACTAGTTACATTCTTTCTTCACATACATGCTCACACTTCATTCAAACTTCCATCAACAAAAACACAAAGAAATAAAGAAAGAAATTATCTAAGAACAACATATGTGAAGCCTAGAACCTAAGGAACATTTCCTCTCTAATAGTAAGTTTGAAAAACTTACTAAAATTCAAGCTTTTTCTTTGATAAGTCTTTCTTCTCTCAAGCTTTCAAGGTTTCTTCAATGGAGTTGTTTGTATAAAGTGTATTAGGTTAAGTGAAATGAAAAATGAAAAACAATTTATATGTGTAACAATTACACCTTGGCCGAAATTCATGGCCAAATTCAAGAAATTGTAATTTCAATTTAATTTCAATTATCATAATATCAACTTGCATAAATATCTTCTAACACTTTATTAGATATTTATTTAAGTCAAATATGGAACTAAAGTCATTTACTAATATATCCTAAAGTTAAAATATTTATATTTTAATTAATTTAATCATTTAACAATTAAATAATTAATTAATTAATCAAATACAAATATATTAAATATATGTATAAATTTACATTAAATATTAAAAACATATATTCATTTAGGAAATAAGTCAAATAACTCATTTTGACTATTAATTAATGTGTATTTAAATTAATCAAGTATTAAATGTAAATACACAATAATTAAGTAAATGACTATCTAGTCTCTTTAGCATGTATCTTGCGTTTAACCATTAAACGACTTTATAAAAATCAATATTATTTATTTATGTTGCTCTAGTGCTCAACGAGTATGTTTCATTATTGAGACTCTCTAGGTTCAGGTATATCCGTCACAAAATCTAATTTTGTGTCCATAATCTATCCACCCGTAGATTATGACGATCACGGATAATCTCGCTGAACCATACAGGTCGAGGTCATCGCAAATGTATAATTCCTCCGTCACAGGTATCCGGATAAATCCCAGAGATATAGATGTAAACGTCAAATCTCTATCGGGACTATCCAGTCGACTATTCTATTAGCAATCTCTAAAAGAATGTTTAGAACTAGCTTCTAAACTTACCACGGGCCCATGGTTTTATCTGATTGCTAATCATATGGGCTACCTATGCTCTGGTACACAGAACTGACGGATCCTATCTTGACACACATAGGACACCCTGAGGATCTATCTACACCAACGAACAGGCGGAGGTCTGATCTAAATAGATCGGTGACGTGACTGCCATCTAAGTGTAGAAGATGTCTCATGTGCCCACAATGGCATCTCAAGTCTAAGAATCACAAGTGCTACTCAACCCAAGAAGATTCTTATTGACGCTGGTGTACCATCCATTAAGAATCTTCGGTGAGTCGTTCAGTGTTTATCCGCTATAAACACCTACACGTCTATACTAGTCTCCAAGACTAATGGTTCATTGAGAAACCATTGGAATCATATATTCCAGTATACGACATGTACCGGTCTCAACGGGTTTACTATACTGACCAAGTAGTGTAAACTTGACCAGGAACTGTCTGAGAATGACAACGTCATGATACAACTCAATGTCCGTTGCGACGCTTTTGCAACTGTACCATGACTAATCATTCTAAGGTCATTACGTCTTTACCATAAAAGATTAGATTATATTATAGAAACTGCATATATTATTACTAATAATAATGTTTTACAGAAGTATTTAACAAAATACAACCGGGAATTGGCGCTCTGAGCAACAACCCCTACATTGAGAGGTCTTATATATATATATATATATACAGTTTTATATAAGAAAATTTGTAACCGTTTTTATGTGATAGAATTAGTGTTAATGCAAACTTGTTGTCATATCTGCAGAGCTTTGGGAGATTAAAAACAATATGTAAAAACAAGGCACGACCTGAAGGTTCAATAGCTGAGCTGTTATAATAAGTGAAGCAATAACATTTTGTTCGATGTACATGCAGAATATTGAACTCATTTCAATCGTCGGCCACGAAACATGATGGAGATCAAGTAATAACCAAGAGATCACAGTGTTCGTAAATTACAGACCATTTGGGGCAGTAGGTGTCAAATTACTAACCCGTCAGGAAGTTCAACGTGCGCATTGTTTATATTGAGTAATTGTGATGAAGTACAACCGTATTTAACGTAAGTTTTTCTGGTGCATCATTACTGTTTTTTTCCATACATTAACCGTGATAATTATTGTAGGCAACATCTAACAATGCACAATATATGATGATGGTGGCATAATGTTGATGAAACCCACAAAAAAGAATTTCCAAATGGTTTGAGACAACTGTAAGTTAGAATATTTTAATTTATTTTGATCCTAACAATAGAATTTCAGTTTGTTATATTAACACATATATTTCATTGTCAGATATTAATCAAGTGGAAAATGGTCAATTGGACTCGCAATCCTCGTTGGTTCTTTAGTTTATGGGCCTCAATGCAGGCGTATGAGTACAGTGGATGTATTGTCAACGGAGTTAGATTTCATTACCGAACAGCGAGATGTTAATCATGTGACTCAAATTCTGGAATTGTAGTCAAGGAGAACACGGCTCAGATGTAATTGACTTCTACGGCGTATTGCAATCGGTCATTGAGTTCATATATCGACCCGACGACATACTGTGCTATTCCAATGTAAGTGGTTTGACACTAATGTCAGAAAGAGGAGAACAAGTTAGTAATCATCTCACGTCAATTAATGTTCAACGTTGTTGGTACAAGAATGTCCATACATTTTTTGTACGCAAGCACGTTCAGTGATTATTACCTGATCCTAAGTTAGGAACTGGAGGTGTGGTAGAAAAGTTACAAATAGGGCCATTTGGGACACGCAGGAGAAAGATAGAGTTGACATATCAGATGAACACAAGAAGTCTCCGGCAATTTTGAAGTTCCTGAACAGATATTTGTTGGACCAACTGTCAAAGTTCCTGAAAATATAACATTAACTCGATCTAGTACAGACGTTGAGCTAATCCTCATTCTGAGTGAGCGTTGAAGTAGCAAGTGAAGAACAATTTGACACTGAAGATGACTTCGATTCCAGTCACGAATCCTCAAATACCGACGATAATAGTGATTAATTATGAAGTTACAGTATTTTGTGATGGATGAATAATTTTATGGATTAATGTATGGTTGTTGATTTTAATTACTCTTTAGATATGGTTGAAATATTAACGTAATGATTAATAGTATAACTATGATATGAATGAGTTTTTGCTGCTGAGCCGAGGAAGAAGAGAAGCACTGGTTTTAGGAATTTAAAGGACATTTAGCGTCGAAATAATTGACTTTTAGCGTCGATTACTTCGACGCTAATTGTAAGGGCGGTTAATGAAAAATTAGGTTTTTCCGGGAAATTTAATTTTTATTTAGCGTAGAAATATACATTCGACGCTATATATCTTACATTTTGCGTCGACTATTGTATTTCGACGCTAAATGTAAGGCGGTTAATGAAACATTAGGGTTTTTTTCGGGAAATTTAATTTTTATTTAGCGTCGAAATATAACATTCGACGCTATATATCTTACATTTAGCGTCGACTATTGTATTTCGACGCTAAATGTAAAGCGGTTAATGAAAAATTAGGTTTTTTTCCGGGAAATTTAATTTTTATTTAGCGTCGAAATATAACATTCGACGCTATATATCTTACATTTAGCGTCGACTATTGTATTTCGACGCTAAATAAAAATTAAATTTCCCGGAAAAAAAACCCTAATTTTTCAATAACCGCCTTACAATTAGCGTCGAAGTAATCGACGCTAAAAGTCAATTATTTCGACGCTAAATGTCCTTTAAATCCCTAAAACCAGGGCTTCTCTTCTTCCTCGGCTCAGCAGCAAAAAACGCATTCAAGAGATTTAATCGATTCTCCAACAGTGATGAACGGAGGAAATCAACAGGTAAGTCTCCTTTGTTGATTTAAAATTGTTTATGAGGATGAATTTGATGAATTTGAGGATGAGATTGATGATATTATTGATGAATTTGATGAATTATTGATTGATGAAATTGATGATGATGATGATAGATGATGATGATGATAGAAGATGATGATTTTGAAGACGAACAGCAGCATTTGCTGCTGTTCTTGGCAAGAACAGCAGCAATTTGCTGCTGTTCTTGCCTTGCCAAATCAAAATCGTCATCATCATGTTTATTTAAAATTTGTTTGATCAAAATCTGCCGTTTATATAATGTTAAGTTTGAATTGTGCCCTCTTTGGTTAATTATAACTGTTTGATAGATCAATTATGTGGTTTTTCGCGTGTTAGTAATGCTCAGAAATTGGTTTATGATTGCGGAGGATGAAGGGGTTAATCCGGTAACGCAGCGGAAGCGGTGAAAATCCGATTTCAGATTTCAAAACTTTTTCTCGGATAAATTAAATAAACATATTTATTTAACATTCCAATAATCAAATTATGAAAATAATTCAATAAAACATTTTTAGGTGAATTTACCGAAATACCCTTGCTTTGCATTTTTGTCCGTTTTAGTCCGAAATTGATCCAATCAATTTTGAATGATTCTAAATCATTTCTAATGAACTTATGATGTTCAAACATCAAAACACCAAAGCAACCAAAATCCCCAAATTTCCTACACAAAGCCGAGAGCACCATTTGGTGCCAAAATTGTGCATTTTGCACTTTCATGCTTCAAGACACATCACAAAACCAAATGATATCCAATCAACATGAAAATTTATATGCATCATATACACACATAAATACACAACATATATGAAAACCCCCAAATTTGGAGTTAGTCATAAACCTAATTTTTCAATTTCCACAAATTGGACAAATAGGCTAATTACATTAAATCAAATGTTTTCAATCATCAATCTTTCATCCAATTCAAGTCTCAACACAATGAAACAACTCCAGATCAAATCTAGGTCATTTAAGAGTGGGTCAACAACTCTAGAATAGCAACATGGTTTCATAAACCTTAAAGAATACATATAACTACACTATTACACTCTTTGTTCATCATACATGCTCAACACTTCTAAACAAATTTCCATCATCAAAAATCACAAGAAATAAAGAAAAGAATAACTTAAGAAACTCATGAGAGATAGCCTAGATCATAAGGAACAAATTCCTCTCTAATAGTAAGTTTAAGAAACTTACAAAATCCAAGCTTTTCTTTGGTTTTCTTTTCTTTCTTCACTTTCTTTCGTTTGCCTTTCTTCAATGGAATTTTTTGTTTGTGATAAAGTGTATTAGGTTAATGAAATGAAAAATGAAAAAACAATTTATACTTGCCAAAAAAGTGTCTTGGCCGAAATTGCATACCAAATGCAACAAATTGTAATTTCAATTTCATTTGCATTATTAGTAAATCAACTTGCATAAATATCTTTAAACCTTTATTAGATATTTATTTGGTCAACAATTGCAACTAATGTAATTTACTTTAATTATCCTAACATAAGATATTTATATTTTAATTAATTTAATCATTTAACAATTAAATAATTAATTAATTAATCAAATACAAATATATTAAATATATGTATAATATTTACATTAAATATTAAAAACATATATTCATTTAGGAATAAGTCAAATAACTCATTTTGACTATTAATAATGTGTATTTAAATTAATCAAGTATTAAATGTAAATACACATAATTAAGTAAATGACTATCTAGTGTCTTTAGCATGTATCTTGCGTTTAACCATTAAACGACTTCATAAAAATCAATATTATTTATTTATGTTGCTCTAGTGCTCAACGAGTATGTTTCATTATTGAGACTCTCTAGGTTCAGGTATA
>SKCR01004613.1:0-26497 GCA_019454045.1 Zanthoxylum bungeanum | reverse complement strand
AGTACTTATACATCTCACATGAGAACAATGTGATTGTTGCTCTCCATGCGGTTTTCCTAAGAGGAATACCGATATGCAGTGGTAAGTGGGAGGATAGTATAACTCGATGAAAATCGGAGTAATACTGTTCTAGGCACTGAATCTTAATGGAACATATAATTCATCAAGGATGAAACTATACCATTAATCTTCGAATACACAAGAACAAAGGAAGTGATACAAGGTATCGACTCCCTATTATGACAAAGTGTCATGAGTCCGAAATGGATTCCATGTATATCAATAAGTTTGGATACTAGTTGATGTACCACAAGGCATTGTGCCTATTGGTACTATAAGTCTTCAAGGAAGACGTACATGGATGGCAATATACCAACGTATAAAGCTAGGCTTTTAACGGAAATGTATCGTTATCGACATTGTGATTGATTACGATTCAACCTTTTACCTATTGCCACTGTAGATCCATTTGGATGATGCTTGCTGACGCGAGCATAAGTTCTTGGAATTATCATTTTGATGCAATCATAATGGTGTATGATTTAATTCAAAATGAAAATGATTCTAGTGTAAATAAGGAGGTTAGTGGGAGAGGGCACTGACAATGAAATTCCCATAAAATGTCGGCGAAAGCTTGGATTTCGAAATACTCTCCGTGGAACTGTACATTGAAAAATGTACAAGACCTGGTGTATCATACGCTTTAAGCATATGGATTCACAAACAGGACAATCCGAGTGATAGTCACTGGATTGATGTTAGGAACATCCGTTAGTATCTTAGAGAACTAAGGATGCTGTCTTAGTCTATGGAGTAGGAGAACTTGAAGTGACTGGGATCACTGTAGCAAGTTTCCTATAACCGATAAAGACGACTAAAAGTCACAAACGGTACTATAAAGTTTGAACACTGGGACAGTGAGCTGGAAATCTCCCGAGCAAGATAACTGTTGCCGAATTAACAATAATTGCGGATTATTGCTGCAGCTGAGGCAGCAATAGAAGCCATTTGGATCGATAATAAATCTAATTAGATTAGATATAGTTCTGTTAGCAGCTGAGCTAGGCGTCAGCACAGGCTAAAGAATTAAAGGTCTCATCGACGATCCAGATATTATATATCTATATCATCTGATTCGTTCGGATCATACATCGTGGCGATGTGATGATCGTGTAAATCGCGTCAGACGATAATTAAGCAAATCCGCTGACGAAAACATTTCCTCAGCAATTTGAGCGAATTGTACATAGTTCGGGTGTTAGACACTCGAGTGACTGGCTATGTGCCAAGTGGGAGATTGTTGGATAATATGACCCATAGCGTCACTATTTGTACAGATCACGGTGTTGTTGTACAAATTAACTATGTGACAAGGAAATTGCACTCTCATCATTTGTGATTAGATCACCATAGATGTATAAATGAAGAGAGGTCCATATGATTAGTTCCTAGATTGAGATGATATGAGACAGTATCAATCCCCAAAGGATTAATCATTAAATATCCCTAGCCGAAGTATTATCGAGAGTGGACATCGATAATGCGGAATAGGCTAGTATTGCACTTGTGCGTGTTGTGAGGGCACAACAGCATAGTTCTCATATATATAAGTATTGGATACTTATGCAAGTGCGATAGGAGGTCGTGTTTCACCGATGGTACGGGAAACAGCTTCGCTCTGGATAGACCCCTCGGAATCCCATTGGTATTATGACTATGTGTCTATGGGAGGCCGAAATCGAGGTAGGTGTGTATAGTCTTAACCTGAGACTTGCATCGCTAATACTTGCGATAATCGGTAGACTCTGGTCTTGGTGGTACAGGGCTTTAACCGGTTCTGTGTACACCGCTTCTGGGTTTATCAGAGAGTCGTAGTGTATTGGGTGTGATGTCGAGACGGAAGTGGCACTTCAGTCATATTGGAGTTGATGTCACGCAGGATATGGTACTAGTGCTCTTGAGTGTTGCGCAACCAATCGGGATATTGTGACCAGGTCATGTATATCCGATTATAGAGACTATGTTACCAGACATCCGACATGTGCTTCGGACGGGGCAGACACTTATCCAGCCCCAGCCCTGGCACGTGATAATCCGATACTGGGCCGATATACACAATACTACGGTATTCTACGCTTGATACAGATCTATATTCCTGTAAGAATATTTCTGGAGAATTGGGTAGGTATGGCGCTTTGCTAGAAGCCAACCTTGTCTTGTAAATCGATATAAACGTAGTACGAGGTACTTACGTGTTCGAACAGTCCGACGATCGTATTTACTGCCAACATATCTGGAGATCTCATGGGTCGGTTCCTGAAGATTCACCGATGACGTATTACTCGCACTTTGATTAATCTGGGATTAATTAGAAGAGAGAGATAGAATTAATCTGGGATTAATTCGATGAGAGAGAAAATTAATCTGGGATTAATTACGGAGATATTTTATCTGGGATAAAATATTAATTAAAGAGAGAGAACGATTAATTTGGAATTAATCGGTAAAATTAATATATTCGATATATTAATCGAAATTGGATTTCGACGGGGAATTAAAATTAGATTTTAATTCGGGCGAACGAATTAATTTAGAATTAATTCGTTAGCGACGTGAATAGTGAAATCGCTAGGCGTAATCACTTAATTACGACGCGACGGAAAATTCGTTAATTTGGAATTAGCGAACCCGAGCCCGAGAGTGATTGCGAGCGCATTCGCATTTCGAATTCGAGCGCGGCACGCAAGTCACATCAAGCGTCAAATCACCAGTCGCGTCAATCGTCAAATCAATTGTCACTTTGAGTGATGTGACTTGACAATATGTCACTTTATTAAAGTGAATAGATGTGATGTGAATAGTGATGTGAAATGATGAAAGCCTTTTGCCTTTTTGACTTTTGTACTTGGTAAATGAAAAGGCTTTTGGTATTTGATTTATTTTGGAAATAAATATAAATATAAGTTAAAAAGCATTTGCTTTTCTCTCTCTCATTCACGTTTCACGTGAAAGAGCCTTTTCCCTCTCTTTTCTTCCTCTCTTTTTCTCTTCATCTCCTTCACGCATGGTGCGATTTCTTCTCCTTTTTCTGGTCAAAACCGAAACTTTGAGAAGCAAATTGGAAGATGATAAGTGCTAGCACACACCTTGAGTGATACAAGGTGATAGGGAAGTGAGTTTGTGAGCTTGGAAGCTTGAAGCTTGGAGCTTCAATGGATCTCATCAATGGCCGAACATGGAGGAAGCCAAACCGCCCACCGTGCGTCCACAGCAGTAGCAGTTGTTCACAGAAGCCATTGCCGAGCTTGGAGGGAGGCAAAATCGCACCTTGTTCTTCATACATCAAAACCGAAATTCAATGTGAGTATATTCCGCACCTCCTTTAGTGTTCATATGCGGTTTTTTTTTGCATGATTTGTGATCCTTGGGACTTTGATTGAACACTTTCAGAATTGATGTTGTGCATAATCAATTTCATGAAATTTGGTTGGATCCATTTTTCCCCAAATTTTGGGCATGACAAATTTGGGTAAACTTGATTTTGAGCATGTTTAATGAAATTGGATGATTTAGAATGCTTGAATGTTGTTTAATTGATGATTGATTAGATCAATTTGATGAAAAGTGTTTGGAACAATTTTTCCCCAATTTGCTTGTGATGGCCGAATAGTGCAAGTGCCCTAATGTCTTGTTTTTTTTTGATTTTTTGTTCATTGGATGACTTAGAAATCATTTGGGGATGTTGAATTTATGTTTGATTGGGTTCAATTGGATTGAATTTGATTTGGGCATATTTTTCCCCTTTGGCCGAGACTTTAGCATGTATAAATTGGGTTTGATTTTGATTTAATTATGTTGGACATGATTAATTGATATTAAGCATGATTAATTGGACAAATTTGATGTTTTGGAAACTTTGATTTGGGCAATTAATAATGCCATACGCTTTAGGTATTTAATTGGAAAATTTAGAATTTTTGAATTAAATTATTGGGCTTAAAATTGGATTTGGGCTTTTAAAGTTGTTATTGGGTTTATTGGACTTTGTTGTACAAAGTTGGTTTAGGCCAAAATTGGTTGGATCCAATTAGGCCCAAAACCGCTTCCAAAAGGCCCAAATGCAACTAATAAACCTTTAACGTTTAATTGGGCCTAATGGGCCTAAATTAATTTATGGGCTTATGGGTAAGGGTAACTCCCGGATTGGACTTTGGTTGCGGGTTTGACCCGAGTTGACCAAAAGTCCACGCCTCAAGAAATTAATTAAAAGCCATTGGACTTTAATTAAATTAATATGGATATTAATCGGGCTTTGAGACCCGTAACGATTAAATTTGGAATTTAAGTCGTAAAGGTTATTTTATAAAGTGTAATATTTAATTTGGAATTAAATAATGAATTAGAATTAAATGCGTATTAAATTGGATTTAATTATGTAATTTAATTTAATTCGTATAAATCGTACATTGAGTACGTGTTCGCAATACGAGTTTGACTCGAACAAAATCAAATCGTTGTTTGAACATTGAATGATCACTAATTATCAAGATTAATTAATTGGATTAGATTGATTGATAACATGCTTGTATGAATACATGGTTGTGATGTTTGAATAATGTATATCGGATGGATATTAGCTGGGTGGGGCGATTTTGGAAATTGTAATAAATTTGATTTATTAATTGGACCTGCGAGTCCAGCCTTATCTCCTATTCTTTGTATTCTCTTCTCACCTATTCCCCTCTATGTATATGAGGTTTCTTTAGAAGTGTAGTGTAACGGGTAGAAGAAATATTTGTGCTAGCGGGAGAGAGAAAGAGAGAGATTTGATCTAGGATCAATGTAAAATATCCATCCGCATATCATTATTATTTTACATATGCGCTTTATTATGTGTTTAGAATGCATGTTTAAGGGTGTATGATGATGAGACCTTAACAAATATAATAAATTGGTAGCCAATTGCACGCGAAAAACCCTCATAAAATATCAAGTGTTTTTCCTTCCATTGAGTGATTCTTACTCAAGATCCGAGATTGGCAGGGGTTGTTGGCCAAAGTCAAGCCCTTGTCCGTCAAAGATGTGTTTTAATCACGAGGCTTTGTTCCATATCGGTGTCGTGTCCAAGTTGTGGTTTGTTGGCCAAAGTCAAGACCACTTCTTGTCCATTGACATTGATTACGAAGCTTCCATGTCAATGGGTCCGCGCTTGACTGGGATCACTAGGTTTGTTGTGCCAAGCCAAGGCCTAGTTGATTCAGAGGAAAATGGTTAGGGTATACATTCGATGTATAGGCATATATAAGATATATGTTTGGGACTTGGATGTCCACCTACTGGATCTAGGAGTTGGATTAGATCCAATTGATCTTAGAGATCTACCTAGTTAATTATCATACAATTTGTTGGCCAAAGTCAAGATTGTGTGATATTTAACGGGATCCTAGCCCACTAGGAAACACGGTTTCCCGAGTACTCGACAGAGGGTTAGAGACTCGACGAAAAATAGTGGGAGGCAAGAATTGAATTTGCAATACTCGTTCAATTACTCGCCATACGCGCTCATTTAAATTATTTCGTCGTAATATTAAATGTTAGTTAGACTAATATTTAAATTGTTGTTTTAATAAACAGTTGGACTGTATTATACTTGATTATATATAATTGGATTATATTAATCAATATATTTGAATTAATTAATTTCAGTTTACAGTTGATTTTATAATTGGATTATAGTAATCAATGTAATTGAGGTTAATTAATTTGGATTATATTTGATTATATAGTTGGACTATTATAATCATTATAATATATATAGTACCACTAATCGTTGATTAAATAGTTGGACTATTGTAATCAAGATAAAATTGAAAAGTTGGATATTTAAAATATAATCTGGGATTAAAATATTTTAAATGATTTAATTTTCAAATTGGGAATAAATAATAGGTTACTTTATTTGATAAAATAACTTATTATACATTAAGCCCAAAATTAAGCAAAATAAGAAGCGTAAAATCTTTGGAAGATTTATGTGATGATGACTTTAATGCTTAATTTAATATACTTGTCATAAATCTAATTTTAGATTTAAGAAGTATTAAAATTGCAATTTATAATTCTTGGAGAATTAATTGACTATTCTAGAGGAGATAAAGTCAAAGTTTGCAATTGGGCATGTAGCACGAGGTGCAAATCGTTTCGATTTAAAAACCCAAGGCTTGGCCTAAGGTTTCTGAAATATTGAAAAGGATAATTGACATATCCCAAGTGACTACCATTTGGATATGGCAGATACGAAGGAATTAAAGAAAGGGCAAGGCTCTTACTTTGAAAATGTTTGTCTTAGTTATGTTCACAGCTAGTATTGAAATTAGATTTTAAATACTTAATGTGGTACATAAAATATATGTATTGATGTTCAGAATCTGCTTTGAGCAGGATACTGACTTCAAGCTGAGATTGCTCTGCGAATCAGAAATGGGACGAGTCACTGTTTCGACCGTAGATACCTAAGTTTAGGAACTACCCTTCGGGTGTGTACTTAAATTAGGAACTGTTATAGTGTAACTAGTTTGACTAGAGACATTATCTCTATCAGTGTTTACCGTTGCGGATAAACCTTTATATTCTAGAACACTAAAGTGTTTTATTATATAAAGATGATACTGAGATAAACACATTAGATGTGAATAACAGAATTTATATTTTGAATATAATTAAAAACTCAAACATATAATTGACAAATAAATAGCTCAAATTGATTTGATCAATAGAGACTTATTTGTGGCATTGTTGTATGGGACACAATTATACAAGACTCGTATATCCACACTTTTGAAGAGTGGATACTAGGACTGATTTGACTATTCAAATAAGGTCTGCGAATCTAGTTTATTAGGTAAAGTACCTAAAATACTATTTACTTAGTAATAGTAAAAGGGCCACCGATCTGTTAGCCCTATTCATGGTGAAGTTAGTGGGCCCATATCTAGCTAGGCTAGATGTGAACATGAATATTTCGTGACCTTAACGGATGTGGCATCACGTTATGGTTATGTGTTTCTTTTGAAGAACACAAATCAGAAACTTTTAGAGTTTCGACACGAAATAGACAAACAGATCGGCTATAGTATTATACCGTGATGGTAAGACCGTAATGGAAAATACTTAAGCAATAAGTTTCTTATATACTTGAAAGAGTATAGTATTCTTTCAAATGAGGACTCCTCCCGGAACACGTCAAAGTGACGGTGTGTCCGAACGGATTAACCGAATCATGTTAGACATGATAAGGCTAATCATGAGTCGCTCTGAGCTACTATTTCCTTCAACGGATAAGTTTTAACAGTGCAATAACTTATTTAGAATAAAGTTCCATAATAATCTGTTTGACAGATTACATATTAGATATGAACAGGAAAGAAACTGGGTTTCTCATTCCTGACTATTTGGGATGCTAGGCATATGTTTGGATAATACCAAACTAAGGACCCAAATTGGATAAGTGCCAATATAGGTTATCCTAAGGGAAACCATAAGTATAGTACTTATAAATCTCACATGAGAACAATGTGATTGTTGCTCACCATGCGGTTTTTCCTGAGAGGAATACCGATATGCAGTGGTCAGTGGGAGGATAGTGATGCTCGATGAAAATCGGAGTAATACTGTTCAAGGCACGAAGTCCTTAATGGAACACAAATAGTTCATCTATGATGAATCTATACCATTAATCTTCATGTACACAAGAACCGCGTAGATCGGATAGAGTCAGAAAATGACCTAGGTTATGGGTTTCTGATCTAACTTTATAAAGATGTTAATCTTATGAAGGTACATCCACCGACTACGTTTTAAGGAAGTGATACAAGGTATCGACTCCCTATTATGGCAAAGTGCCATGAATCCGAAATGGATTCCATGTATAACAACTATTTTGGATACTAGTTGTTGTACCACAAGGCATTGTGCCTATCGGTACATTAAACGTATTCAAGGAAGACATACATGGATGGCAACATACCAACGTACAAAGCTAGGCTTTTGACGAAAAGGTATCTCTATCAACATTGTGTTAATAACGATTCAACCTTTTACCTGTTGCCATGGTAAATCCATTTTGAAGATGCTTGTTGATAACTGCATATTTCATTTATGAAATGTGTCAGTTGAAGATCAAAATCGCTTTCCTGAAAAGGAAACCTTTTGGAGGATGCTTACAACATCCTGACGATTTTGTATAACCGACAAACAAGGTTTGCGGGTTATTCGATCCATGTTTGGATTGAAACAAGCATAAGGTTCTTGGAACTGACGTTTTTGAAATAATCATAATGGAGTATGATTTAAATCAAATGAAATGATTCTTGTGTATATAAAGGGTAGTGGGAGTGCACTGACATGAATGTCATGTAAAGTAATGATAATATGTCATTTCTTGGAAATGAAATTCCCATAAAGCACCGGTGAAAGCTTGGCTTTCATAAGAAATTCTCCGTAGAATTCTGGGGAGTAACAACCTTTATTCAAGGAATAAAGATCTACTGGGATAGATTTGGAGTTGTTAACACTCTCTGGGAATTGTACATTTAAAATGTACTTGATATGGTGTCTCATACGCTTTGAGCATATGGAGTCACAATCAGGACAATCCAAGTGATAGTCATTGGATTGAAGTTAAGGACATCTATTAGTATCTTAGAAAACTAAAGATGCTGTCTTAAATTATGGAGTAGGAGAACTTGAAGTGACTAGGATCACTGCTGCAAGTTTCCAAACCGGTAAATACTGCGGTACTATAAAGTTTGAATAACGGGACAGTAAGCTGGAAATATTCTGAGCAAGATAACTGTTGTCGAATTAACAACAAATGCGGATTATTGCTGCAGCTGAGGCAGCAATAGAAGCCATTTGGATCGATAATAAATCTAATTAGATTAGATATAGTTCTTTTAGCAGCTGAGCTAGGCGTCACCACAGGCTAAGGAATTAAAGGTCTCATCGACGATCCAGATATATACTTCTATATTCATCTGATTCGTTCGGATCATACATCCTGGCGATGTGATGATCGTATAAATCGCGTCAAAAGATAATTACGCAAATCCGCTGACGAAACCTTTCCTCAGCAATTTGAGCGAACCGTACATAGTTCGGGTGTTAGACACTCGAGTGACTGGCTATGTGCCAAGTGGGAGATTGTTGGATAATATGACCCATAGCGTCACTATTTGTACAGATCACGGTGTTGTTGTACAAATTAACTATGTGACAAGGAAATTGCACTCTCATCATTTGTGATTAGATCACCATATATGTATAATGAAGAGAGGTCCATATGATTAGTTCCTGGATTGAGATGATATGAGACAGTATCAGTCCACGAAGGATTAATCATTAAATATCCCTAGCCGGAGTATTATCGAGACAGGACATCGATAATGCGGAATAGGCTAGTATTGCACTTGTGCGCGTTGTGAGGGCACAACGACATAGTTCTCATATATTTAAGTATTGGATACTTATGCAAGTGCGATAGGAGGTTGTGTTTCACCGATGGTACGGGAAACAGCTTCGCTCTGGATAGACCCCTCGGAATCCCATTGGTATTATGACTATGTGTCTATGGGAGGCCGAAATCAAGGTAGGTGTGTATAGTCTTAACCTGAGACTTGCATCGCTAATACTTACGATAATCGGTAGACTTTGGTCTTGGTGGTACAGGGCTTTAACCGGCTCTGCGTACACCGCTTCTGGGTTTATCAGAGAGTCGTAGTGTATTGGGTGTGATGTCGAGACGGAAGTATCACTTCAGTTATAGTGGAGATGATGTCACGCAGGATACGGTATTAGTGCTCTTAAGTGCTGCCGGCCATCGAGATATTATGACAAGGTCATGTATATCCGATTTAGAGACTAGTTACCAGACATCCGACATGTGCTTCGGACGGGGCAGACACTTATCTAGCCCCAGCCCTAGCACGTGACTATCCGATACTGGGCTGTTATACACAATACTATGGTATACTACGCTTGATACAGATCTATATATTCCTGTAAGAATATTTCTGGAGAATTGGGTAGGCATGGCGCTTTGCTAGAAGCCAACCTTGTCTTGTAAATCGGTATAAACGTAGTACGAGGTACTTACGTGTTCGGATAATCCGACGACCGTATTTACTGCCAACATATCTGGAGATCTCATGGGTCGCTTCCTGAAGATTCACCGATGATGTATAACTCGCACTTTAATTAATCTGGGATTAATTAGAAGAGAGAGAAAATTAATCTAGGATTAATCACGGAGATATTTTATCTCGGAAAAATATCGTTAAAGAGAGAGAACGATTAATTTGGAATTAATCGATAAAATAATATATTTGATATATTATAAGAAATTGGATTTCGACGCGGAATTAATATTAGATTTTAATTCGGCGAACGAATTAATTTAGAATTAATTCGTTAGCGACGTGAATAGTGATTTCGCTAGGCGTAATCATTTAATTACGACGCGACGGAAAATTCGTTAATTTGGAATTAGCAAACCGAGCCCGAGAGTGATTGCGAGCGCATTCGCATTTCGAATTCGAGCGCGGCACGCAAGTCACATCAAGCGTCAAATCGTTAGTCACATCATGCGTCAAATCAATTGTCACTTTGTGATGTGACTTGACAACATGTCACTTTATTAAAGTGATGTGATGTGACTGAAATAAAAAGTAGAAGTGATATGCTTGTTGGAAAAGCATTAATAGACTTTTGCTTTTTACTTTTGAGATATATGTAAATGATTTATATATTTGTTTTTGTTTTTTGGAAAATAAAATAAATATATAAACCAAATCATTTTCTCTCTCTCACCACCACTCACGGTATTTCTCTTTTCCCTTCTAGTTTAATCTTATTCTCCTTCACGGCTTAAGCGATTGCTCCAAAAACTTTCTGGTTTGTCCGAATTTTTGAGAGGCAAATGGAAGAAGAGTAGTGCTAGCACACACATGGGTTATTATGGTGATAGGGAAACGATTTGTGAGCTTGGATTTATTTTGGAGCTTGAGCTTGAGCTTCCATGGAGACCACTCATGGCCGATTTTTGAGATGCAAAGAGGACCAAAACCGAGGCAGCCCATGATGTTTTTGGAGTCCAAACCGAGCACCAACAAGGAGGAAAACGCATCTTATTCTTCCTAGCATCAACCCATCATGTGAGTATGAATTCCGCCTTGCTCCTTTGTGTATTCACTCGTTTTTATGCATGTTTGTGATCCTTGGGACTTGATTGAATCTCAACACCAATAATCTTCGAATACACAAGAACCGCGTAGGTCGGAGAGAGTCATAAAACAACCTGGGAGGTATGGGTTTCTGATCTCACCTCATGTAGATATCAATCTTGTTGAAGAAGACGAACCAACTACATATGAGGAAGTGATACAAGGTATCGACTCATTTTATGGCAAAGTGCCATGAAGTCCAAAATGGATACCATGTATACAAACTAAGTTTGGACACTGGTTGATGTACCAGAAGGCATTGTGCCTATTGGTACTAAATAAGTCTTCAAGGAAGACATACATGGATGGCAACATACAAATGTACACAACTAGACTTGTACAGAAAGGGTATCGTCATCAACATGGTGTCAATTACGATGAAACCTTTTATCCATTGCCATGATTAAATGCATTAATATAATGCTTGCTAATGCTGTATATTTCATTTATGAAATATGGCATATGGACGTCAAAATCACTTTCCTTAAACGGAAACCTTTTGGAGGATGTTTAGATCATCCTGACGATTTTGTCGTACCAAAACGTGCAAATAAAGTTTGCAAGTTATATCGATCCATTTGTGGATTGAAGCAAGCATTGTGTTCTTGGAACTAGCGTTTTGATGTAATCATAATGGTATATGATTTAATTGAAAACGAATATAATTCTTGTATATATAAGAAGGTTAGTGGGAGCGCACTGACAATGATTGTCCTATATATTGATGACAAATCATTTCTTGGAAATGAAATTCGCATAATACAATTGATGAAAGCTTGGCTTTCATGAAAATTCTCCATAGAATACTTGGGAGAGGCAACATTTATTCTAGGAATAAGGATCTACTGGGATAGATCTGAAAGTTGTTGGCACTCTCCGATAACTCATACATTGAAAAAATGTACGTGACCTGGTGTCACATATGCTTTGAGCATATGGAGTCACAATCAGGCCAATCCAGGCGATGGTCACTGCATTGATGTTAAGAACATCCTTAAGTATCTTAGATGAACTAAGGATGCTTTCTTCAGCTATAGAGAATGAGAACATGAGGTGACTGGGTTCACCGCTACAAGTTTCCAAACCGATAAAGATGACTTTAAGTCGCAATAAGGGTACATATATAGTTTGATTAACGGAATAGTGAGCTGTAAATCTTCCAAGCAAGATATTTTTGCCGAATAAATAACAAAAGCGGAACATTGATGCAGCTGACTCAGTAAAAGAAGCATTTTTTGGATCTATATAATCCTAATTGGATTAGGTATAGTTCTGTTAGCAATTGAGCTGGGCTTCAGCACAAGCTAAGGAACCGCGGTCTCATCAATGATCCAAGTATATACTTCGACTATTTCATCTGATTCGTCGGATCATACATCGTGGCGACGTGATGATCGGATAAATCGAATCAGATGATAACCTTGAAAATTCGCTGACGAAAGTAGTTTCTCGGTAGAAGTTTGAGCAACCCGTACATAGTTCAGGTGTAGGACACTTGAATGATTGGCTATATGCCAAGTGGGAGATTGTTGGACAATTATGACCTATAGAATCACTATTTGTACAAAATATTTTGTTGTTGTACAAATTAACTATGTGACAAAGGAAATTGCTCTTTTATCATTTGTAATTGGATTACTGAAATACATAAATGATAAAAGTCCATATGATTACTACTTGATTAATAAGATATGAGACAGTATTAATCAACTAAGGTTTAATAATTAAATATCCCTAGTCGTAGTATTATCGAGACTAGACATCGATAATACGGAATAGACTAGTATTACACTTGTGCGTGTTATAGAAGCGTAACGACATAGTTCTCATATATTTGGGTATTTGATACTCATGTAAGTGTAATATGAGGTTCTGTTTACCGATGGTACGGAAACAGCTTTGCTCTGGATAGACCCCTCGGAATCCCATTGGTAGTATGACTATGTGTCTATGGGAATCCGAATCAGAGTAGGTGTATTTGGACTTAACTTGAGACATGCATCGCTAATACTTGTGACAATCAATATACTTTGGTTTTGGTCGTATGGGGCTTTAACAGGTTCTGTGTACGCCTCTTCTGGGTATACTGAGAATCGTAGTGTATTAGGTGTGATGTCAAGATGGAAGTATCACTCCAGTCATATGGAGATGATGATCACATAGGATACGGAAGAATCATGTGAGATTCTTGGGTTAGCACGATTCATGACACTATCAAAATCATACAGTTGACCATATGGTAGACACTTTCCGTACCATAGGTCAATAGGTGGGGATACAGTGAGGCGATGAACCGTATCATATGTAAATCGCATACATAATGGGTATATATCTTTCCTTATCATTTGGGGGACTTCGCATGTTGCTAGATGTCAACCTTGGTCATTGAAATTGAACGACCATCTGATCGGAGGTTAATTTATGTTTGATTAAATTATCACGATTCATTTCTTGTCCAACTTGAGGGGAACCCAAAAGGTCACACACAACAAAGTCGAAATCAATGGTTAACAGTGCACAGTACAAATTTAACAGCATATATGATTGCTGTAGGAATTGTTCATAAAAGGTTCAATGTGTTTAATTATTGAACAAATCATTTATAAGGTTCCATGGTGGCTTAGGGATTGGTGAATGATGATCGGGGTACTTTGGCAATTGGAATAAATAAATAAATAAAAATGTGAATAGTAACATTAATAGTATCATGAATATTAAATTTTTAATTTTTTTGTTATTTTTTTTGAATTCCAATTCAGCCCAAACTCTTATTAGGGTTTTATAATCTCATTAAACCACTAAATTAAGATCCAATGGCTAAGATTAAATTAGCTTTTATCCCACATCAGATTCTTAATTAATTTTGTTGTCTTTGGAGCACCTATATAAACCCAATGAATTCTTTACAAAATTTTACACCAAACCTTTCATATCTTGGGTTTATATAAGTGAGCAACTCTAAAGTTTAAGAGTAAGCCACTGATTTTGAGGATCCTTAAGTCTAATTGACTAGAGGAACCTCGAGTTAAAAGTTTTGAGGTATTTACCTAGGCTAGCACCAAGGGCAAAATACCCGTGCACTCAAGGCGTAGTCTTGCTATTGAGTTTTGGCTTTGGTGTGTGCATCTTTGGAGGCCACACACTTGGGTGGCTCTTTGGAACGTGGAAAAGCTTGCTGAGTTCGAGAAAATCTTATAGATTGGAGGGAGGACTGGAGGAGTCTTCGGTTCAAGTAAGTCTTTTTCTTTCTTTATTTTAATTAGAGTTCTTATGATAGTTAGGATGTTTAGGTTTATGTTCTCTGCATGTTTTATGAGTTTTATGCTTAGAATATATAGTAACATGTCTAGGCTTGTAGAATAATAAAAACAAATGGGTCTTGGGCAAAGGGATAGCTCTTTATTATTGAGGATTTTAAAAATTTTAAGTGAATAACTGTCAAATGGATTCCTCCATTGAAAATTCCCCAGAGGGAGGGTGGAGCGAACTCTCTTAAATACCCTTACCTCTTAGGCTCTTATTGCCTTGGTGACAGGAATAAACAATAGATCCTCCAAATTAGTCCAACACTTTAATTATGTTTTAAGGTAAGCTTTGAGTAAATTATTATCTAGATGTCTTCACAGCCTTTTCTTTTGGCTATAAAAAGGTAGTGAGTGAAGGAAGACACCAAATCTTTATCTAACTCTAGTAATACCTTTGGTTAAATTAACTTTAGTTTGGAAAGTTTTATTAACGCCTTGGTCTCACCCCACTTGTATCTTTTATAATGGCTTTTATTATAAACAAGTGATTTATATTTATTAGCCTTAAAGGTAATAAATCTCTAAGTTCATCACGCAATAATTACTTAGCTAACGGATAAGCAATACACTCTTTATTTCCTTAGAAAGCCTCTAGATTCTTGCACCCTAAAATAATCATGTCAATTCTAATCATACATAGAATCATCAAGCATATGAGTTTTAATATGTTCGAATTATTTTAGGCATTAAATAACTTTGATTAATTTTTAATTATGATATTGCATTTTATTTTATTCAAATAAATTTATTATTCACGTTTTTTTTTACAGATACGTGAATTTTAAATGCAATTTCACAATTCACATCTTAACCAAATCATGTAAAACTTGTGCCTAAAATTAAGTTCGGGGTTTTAGCTTTCCAACGAGCTTTTACATACCCAATTTCGAGTTCAAGTGATAGAGAACTAATCAAAACAAAAACGGCGCGCTGATACCCCTATTGGGAAGCGGCCACGAGTGCGCAGCGGAAAATTAAATAAATCAAATTATGATGTCGCTATCCCTTTGCCCATGACCCATTTTTTTTTTATTATTCTACTAGCCTAGGCACGTTACTATATATATTATAGGCATAAAAACCCATAAAACATGCAAAGAACATAAACCTAAACATGCTAACTATCATAAGAACTCTAATTAAAATAAAGAAAGAAAATGACTTACTTGAACCTAAGACTCCTCCAGTCCTCCCTCCAATCTACAAGGTTTTCTCAAACTCAGCAAGCTCTTCCACGTTCCAAAGAGCCACCCAAGTGTGTGGCCTCCAAAGATGCACACACCTAAGCCAAAACTCAACAGCAAGACTACGCCTTGAGTGCACGGGTATTTTGCCCTTGGTGCTAGCCTAGGCAACTACCTCAAAACTTTTAACTCGAGGTTTCTCTAGTCAACTAGACTTAAGGATCCTCAAAATCAGTGGCTTACTCTAAAACTTTAGAGTTTCTTACTTATATAAACCCAAGATTTGAATGTTTTGGTGCAAAAATTTGTAAAGAATTCATTAGGTTTATATAGGTGCTCCAAAGACAACAAAATTAATTAAGAATCCGATGTGGGATAAATGCTAATTTAATCTTAGCCATTGGATCCTAATTTAATGGTTTAATGAGATTATAAAACCCTAATAAGAGTTTGGGCCGAATTGGAATTCAAAACAAATAACAAATAAAAAGAAAAAAATACTATTCATGTTATTTATTTATTTATTCCAATTCCCAAATTGCCCCTATCGTCATTCACCAATACCTAAGCCACTATGGAACCTCATAAATGATCTGTTCAATAATTAAACACATTGAACCATTTATGAACAATTCCTATAACAATCATATATGCTGTTAAATTTGTACTGTGCACTGTTAACCATTGATTTCGACTTTGTTTTGTGTGACCTTTTGGGTTCCCCGCAAGTTGGACATGAAATGAATCGTGATAATTTAATCGAACATAAATTATCCTCTGATCAGCTGGTTGTTCGATTTCAATGACCAAGGTAGACATCTAGCAACATGCCAAGGCCCCAAAATGAGAAGGAAAGATATATATACCTGATCTATATGCGATTTACATATGATACGGTCCCTCGCCTCACTGTATCCCCACCCTTTGACCTAGGGTATGTAAAGTGTCTACCCATATAGTCAATGGTAAGATGTTGATAGTGTCATTAATCGTGCTAACCCAAGAATCTCACATGATTCTTCTGCTACGACCACAGTCTCAAGCACTGATCACACATATCAACCCGCAAACTGGAATACTACTCTTATAAGAAAATATTATCCGAGAGAGTGGCGATTCTCTATTGTATCTTTACAAACTTCATGTGTTTCAACAAATGAACCAATCATACCCTTATGACCGGATCTTTTGAACCGGGGAAGGAGAATGTCAAAGTTATTTAATCCACACATAAGATTGTAAAGACCTCAAGTCTAAGGGCTAGTCATACAATCGATACATGAAAGTTATCACAGACACATTGGATAAACACTCCATGTGAAAACTTTCGGCGGTCAGTTCGATGGACACGAGCAACTCATGCATCCATGTGATAAAACAAGTGGACGGATCTCCGCTAGTAGCCTATGATATCGGCTACACCAATTAAGGGTGGATCATATCATCATGCTAGTCTCTCCGCTTTGTGAACACCCAGATTATTCACAAAACTATGACCAGGAATGTTTGAGAATAATGATTCTCATAAGCCGTGGAAGCCATCATCTTATTACTCCAAGGGCTTTATTACAGTGTTTGATGATTTATATAAGTTATGTAAGACACGTATAATAAAGATTTCCATTTTCTTAATTAATGAAAAAATTACAAATACATTTACATATAGCCCATCTACAAGTTGGGTATAGGGCATATCTGTAGGCACTACATTTTTACATATAAGTCACGATGATGAGCCTCGTGCGGAGGCACTATTTTTTAAATCGCGGAAGTCACGGGAGACGGACGTCGGAAGGGAAAAGTCAAGAATTGACATCTTGTTGGACTTAATTCGCTCATTTAGCTTCGGGTTTGCTCGTTGGATCTCCGTTTCAAAATTATCCTCGGCCTAAAACCCTATTCTCTCAATTCTCTCTTCCTTGCTCATTCTCGGCCAACACATAAAATAAACCTTCACGCCATTCACTCTCCACACAACCTTCATGCCTCTCTTGCTATCTTTCACATGAGACATCTCCCATGCAAAGCCATGCAACAAACTCCACTCACTTACCCCTCCACCAACTATTCAAACAACCAAATTAACCCTCCACCAATCATACCCCACGCCCTTGACCTCCAATTTACCTTCCCCCCATTTTCAACAAAGTTTTTCAAGCCATTAATGACCTCCCTCCTCCAAGTCAAAAGAAACAACACATCACCCCCCATTTTCAACAAATTACCCACCCAATTAATAACCCTCATCAATGATAGTCTACCTGATAAATACACCATCCTTTTCCTATATAAATAACCCTTAGCTCCCTTGAAACCCCTAGCACATAGACAACACAAGACTCTCTTCTCCTCTCTAAGGTGTTCACGCCCAAGCACACCAAAATCCCTCTCCATTACAACCAGAAAACAACTAGCAAACAACCAGCGAACTCCCCCTTGAAGTCACACAAATCACCTTCTGAAATCAGCCTAACCTTATGCACAAATCACCCTATGAAATCAGCCCAACCTCACGCACAAAACAGCCACTGGAACCAGTCTTATTCAAGCCAAAATAGCCCATTTGATCACCCCTCCAAACACGCCCAGCAGCCCCCAAAATCACCCCTTCATTCACGCCCAAAATAACAACAAATCACCCTTCATCCATGTCCCACATCGCCCAGAAAACTGCTTTTTTGTTCATGCCTAAAACACCAAACACCCCCTCACTTCCTTTAGTCCCACATCGATCAAGAAACACTCTCAAAGCCTAGACTACTTCACGCCTAAACTCCACTCACATAGCCACTCAACATCCCATCTGCTCCTCAAATGACAAGCACTATCCACGTAACCCTCTTCTAAGCCACAAACACACGCACACAAAGCACTCACACTTCTAACAACAACACATAAGCTACATTCCCCTTAACTTATCAACAAAAGCCTCACGTCACCTGCCCACTCACCAGCCCTCATCCCTCACGTTAAAGCCACCTCAATAGCCCTTGCGCCTAACCACAAAAATCCAGGCCTTGTGCCTAGCCACACACACCGTAAACAGCCATTGCACCCAACCATTACCAACGTAGCACACCCCTTGAAGCCAACAAACTGCCGTGAAAACCCCCTAATTTACCGAGAAAACTGCCCAGTTTTTAACGCAAATTCTACCCAGTAAAACCGACAAAAACTGCCTAGTTTTACCGCACATTTTGCACCCTAAACGGTCCAAAATTCATCCCTAAACTGCACTAGAAACCGCACCCCAAAACACCGAGAAACAGTCCCATTTTACCGCAAAATAGTGAGCCAATACCGCGACCAGAAACCGCAGCAAAATGGAGTAAAATAGCAGCCCGAACAGCGAAGGAAAATGTTGAACCAGTAAACCGAAGGAGTTACGGAGCATCAACCCTTCCGACGGCCGTGTAACGCACTTCCGAGAGACGAGAAAAAAGGTTAGACCTGAGGGCACCTTCTTTATTTATTATCCTTTATTTTTATTTATTTTAGTACTTTATTTCATTTAAGTATTCCGGATGAACGGAATATGTGTTCTCTCTTGTGGTATATCGGATGGAAACTCAGACGTAAATTCCGTATCCGAATCCAAATGGACGGTAGTGCGGTTTGTACTCGGGATATAATGCCACGTACCACTTGAGAGATACACGTATTTCGTTTCATCCAACCTTGTATTCGAGCATAATTCAGTCTAGTAGATTATTTAGCATTATTTAGTCTAGTATGTTGTTTATTTTTAAAGAATGATTATGTTACTTCTTTATGCATGATTTAGTTATTTTCTTTCGCAATAGGAGTTTAATTTACGTTTATGTTTAGGTTGTTATTTATTTTTCGTATTTGATAATTCAACACGCTCATTGTGTGATATCGTATGTTTGCCGTTATGATAACTAACTTTTAAAACATGCAAACTTAGATTTAAGTCGTATACGAATTTAGGTGTAGGTTACCTATTTGCACATGTATGTTGAGTAGACTTGGTTAAAATTACACAAATCCGTTCATTACAAGTGACATAAGTAAGGGACCATTCTGAACCCAACGGTTTGAGGTCTTCCCTTGCGAGGGGTGAGTGCGGCCTTAAATATTTTTCCCAGTTCACTCTGGGTGGCGACTCCATTTTATTTCTCCGGTTTAGTTCCCCTGCGGGCTACTCCGTACTCCCAACTAGGCCGCGAGCCTAGAATAACGTCGTCAATTTATGTGTCATACAATATCCCTAACACAAAGTGTGGAGGATAACTCATATATCCACAGTGGTATCTCAAGTCGAAGGACCACTATGCTCGTTTAACTAGAGAATATTCCTATTGACATTGGTGTACTATCTATTAGGAAATATTCAGTGAGTCATTTAGTGTTTATCAAATAAACACCTATGTGTCTATACGAGTCTCCCAAGACTCATGGTTCATTGCGATAAACCATCGGACCAAGTCACGATATACGACATGTACTGGTCTCAGCGAATTTTTCTAACCGACCCATGTTAGTAAATCTTGACCAGGAACTTTATTTAAGGATATACAACTTATAGTGACGCTTCCCAATGTCAATTACAAACTACGTTGTAACTGCGTACTACGTTGTAAATCCTAGGGACTTTGTCTAATATCCGCGTATCACTAAATCAGATTTAGTTTCAATCTAATCATAATTAATCGCAATTAGATTGAATATGTGTATAAAAGACAAGAGGTGCTACATATAAATAAGTAATATTATGGAAAAAGGCATTGTTCGTATTTATGAATTAGACATAAATACGATCCAGATTATCACTCTGAGTACCAACCCTAATAATTTCTCCCCCATTTACTCAAGTGCCAATCCACGGTATCATATACACATCTCAATGTGTATTACATACCCATGGCCCTCAAGAGCTCACCTACCACTCAAGAGGTAGGCAACAACAAGTAAGCCCGCTTTAACAAATTGAGTCTGTCGAACAAACCCAATTATTTCCCTTAGTCAACATCATTCAAATTTTGTAGAACCCAAGTTCTAAATCAATATGACTCAGATGCGATATCAATATTGTGCTATAGCTATAAATTTGTCTATGTATTAGAGATCAAATCTAAAATACTATGAGACAACCGCATGCACAACATTAATATCAAAGCTTCTAATATATAAGGTCAATATGCAACTTCATAAGTTGCATCAAATTCCACTTGTACAGTAGAATCAACGGTGACACTCCCACTGTATCTTTTCTGACTTAATATGATGTAGACCATCTAAAGTCATAATTATACTCAATACTATTATGACTCTAATCGTTACGGATAATATTCTCCATGAATAAGAACTCGTTCTTAATATCCCAAAATCACACAGAACAATGTTTCAAGATCCATCCTATGGTCTATAATATATCAAAATAACTCGTAACAATTACAATTAAATTGATATCTTTAGTCACACATTATATAGTATTCATTATGCTATCATCAAATGAGGCATCAAATTGACTAGACATTCTAATCAATTTCTCTTTCGATAAAGGAATATTCATTTACGATAAATTAATATCATATACAAGAGACATACTAACTGTCAAATAGCTATACTAATTGTCATACAGATAGTCGTACTGTGTCCTTTATTAGATCATATCTAATGCACGACTAATGGGAGTTTCTCACAAGTCACTTGTTTTAAATAACATATATAAAACTTTATATTAAATATATCAGAGACTACTCCCACTGTTTTCACGGAGAAAATAAGACTTAGGTAAACCCTTTACCTCACAAACATTCAATTATTACATTAAGAATGATAATGCCGTTAGGATATATAGAACTATAAGGAAATTTGTACGCTCTCACTAACCCTATTATCAAATATGCATTCTCTATACTTTGATAAAATCAGACAATCTGACTGTATCAAAATTAGAGAAAATAAATTTTCGGAAAGCTTATTTGAGTCTACAATAAGCTCTATAAGCTAGTATATCAAATTGTGATCTCAGCAGAATACAAACTTTAGGGCCATTCTAGAATGAACTCTTCAAACAAAGAAACCACAACGAATTTCTCATTCGAAGAGACCATTCTGGAACGCCATTTTGCATTCTTTAGCCAAAATACATAGTTTAATATCAACATTAACCAACATATCCTTAATTGCTCAATTAGTACGGCTTGAGACAAATTTTCTCAGAATCTACAATAGATCACTGAGTATAACTTTTCTCACTCTCAAACTATAAAGGTCAAACATTGAATAAGCTCACTTTGTTTTTGCTGCGCAAACAATTTTCACATTTTATGAACGATTCATAACGAAAGCTTAATTAATTTCAAAACTTGATCGTAGTAAGCTATGAACAATCTTAGATCTATGGTTCAATGGTAACTTCAAAAATCGATATCAAATATCGCTTCCACTATAAGTTATAGGATAATTTACTTCGATAAGAAAACAATAGAACTATTAAATATCAAATACTTTGTAAATGGTTTTGACATCCTATTAAACTTATACGGAAGCCATCGTAGGGTCATTTCATCTTATTAATTATATAGTTCACTTTTAGTTTATCAATCTCACATTTGACTTCACTAAGTCAAGTCTTTTCTACAATTTCTACAAGTAATAAAACAATTTTATTGCTCGGGATCGTAGAAAAGATATTCTATCGAATAAAATACAATATTTGACCAGCGTAATCACATGCGTATAATGCAAGCGCACGTATCATTTAAGTAGTAAAAAAAGTATAGATCCCATGAGGACTTAATACCTAGTTATTAATTTTGTGAGGCCAAATGATTACTAGTATCTAACAGATTGATTGATTGACTGGGTGATGACTTTAAACTTAAAAACAAGAAAGTAAAATTGCGCGAAAGTAGGTTGAGGAAAATTCTAATTTATAAAACTATCAAGGGTTGTGATTTCTTCCAATATCTTTTTAAATATGAAGTGGTTATTTCATGTTTGTGTAATATATCGGTTTACTAATCTGGAACATGAAATTATGCAAAATCCTCCGTCGATGGTTAGATTCAAATACCCAGTATAAATCAATTGAACCATATGTCTATGTCAACCAAATTACCTAGATTCATTAAGATTAAGTTCCAACTGTGGTTACCCCCGCCCGACAGGTATATGTCTATCCGGTAAGGAAATCTATTAAAGGGTTATCTATCCTCAAGGAAGATCGTAGGCTATTAAGTCTAAGGCTGAAACCTAAAATTCCTTTGTCAAGTTTATTTTAAATTTACCATATCAATCTTATTAGTGGTCAGTTGACAAGACATATTAAGCTTAATACTTAATAAGTAAACCTTTAAATTACCCAAACTATAAAATAACCCCTTATAAACTGGTGATGTTAGAATTTATCACAACCCCAGATAACTAACTTAGTTATGACACATAACTAGGGCTAGTAAAAACTTAAATAATATAAAAGACATAAAATAAAATAAATTACTGAAAAGTAAATAAAGAAAATTACAATAAAAGAAAATGCTAAGGCTAGAGGATATACTTTTATCACTACTATTTTTGATATATTCATTAATATAATATTTTAACTTGTGTGATATTACCAACCATCCATATAGGCGGTAACCTGATTAAGTCAAATTAAGTCCAACCGACCATAAAGGCGGTATCATTATTTGTCCATAAACCAGCCATATAGGCGGTAATTACCAACCGACCAACCAGGCGGTATCTATGCTTAGTCAGGTTAAAACCAGTTTATAATTGATTACCAACCGACCAATATAGCGGTATCCTTGTTAAGTCAAATTTTAAATAGTGAATATATTATAATTAAGAGAGATTAATCTAAATAGTAGTAACAAAAGTGTTACCTTTCACCCTAGCAGGGGGAAGTTACCTCATCATAGCTAAATAGTAAAAACTGAAAAAGTAAAGAAAGTAAATTACTATTACAGAAAGTAAATAAAAATTAATTACAAAACTGAAATTGAAAGAAAACTAGATAAACAAATTTTATTTATTCATAGAATTATACAGAGGAAGGTACATCTGAAACTGAAATTTCGAGCTGAATTTATAGGCGTCAATAAGGTCTTCGCGTCACGACGCTCAAGTTGTTCTTGCGTCGCGACGTGGACACGGGTCACGCTCTGATTGGTCCGTCGAGATTCTTATCCGATGACGTGGCATTTTGGATGATTAATTCAATAATTGAGCTGACGTGGCAGTGATGTGGCGATGACGTGGCAATGACGTGGTGACACGTGGTGATATCGATTTTCGGCACCGTAGGATTGTGACACATGGTGCGCTTTGATTGGTTGATGATGACATGGTAGTGACGTGGCAAAGTTCACTGGTCTTCTGCTGAAAAGTCAATGATGTGGGTGACACGTGGCGACATGTGATGATGGTGATTTTCGACACCATAGGATGATGACACGTGGCACGACGCACGTTAGCAGATCAGCTGTGATGTTGACATGTGTCCCGGTGCACGTTAGCAAATTCAAACAATTCATTCTCAGATTCTGACACGTGTCCCCGATGCATGTTAGCATGGAGCAGCGCACAGTAGGCGTCGTGACATGGGCAGCGCGTCGCGATGCGCCAAATGATGATTGCCCTTTTGTCCGTTTTTCACTGTTTTGGCTCCAAATCACCTCTAGAATGTCCTGAAACTTTATTATCTACAAAATAACACAAAACACATTAAAATATTGACAAAACTCAAGAAACATACAAAAATATTAGGTCAAATGAGTGGGAAATAGTGACATTTACTTGTACCTCTGATGTGCAAGTACTTTCAATAATATAACCGTTATATAAAATAAAGATTCAAATCTCAAACTTTTCAAGATTCGAATTTTCTATTTATACATATCATATACGTAACTGTAGAAAAAAATGGAACCTTAATTAAAAAAGATGATTTAGTGTTACAGGAGCATAACCCTAAGTATTGAAACTAATTCGGTAACACTCAATATCAAACAAATCATATCATATAAGATTCAATTTCTCCCACTGACCAATTCCATCATGATGGAATCGTAGAAGAATAATTTTGATTAAGAATCATATTCATTAAATAACTTTAGAACTAATTGCGATAAATTCATATGTTCGATCATATCAAACATCCTTGAACAATTCAAAGACTTACGATGAATTGTAAAATATAGTTTTCAACACTTCAAATAGAA
Organism: Zanthoxylum bungeanum; assembly: GCA_019454045.1. Lineage (NCBI taxonomy): Eukaryota > Viridiplantae > Streptophyta > Magnoliopsida > Sapindales > Rutaceae > Zanthoxylum > Zanthoxylum bungeanum. Next base: position 1,532 of record SKCR01004613.1, on the reverse strand, counting down.
TAACTTTGAACCAGTCAAAATATTTTATTCGTGTTTCATCAGAAACATATTGAAAGTTCTCGAACCATTCAAGACGTTCAATTTTGATTTCAATCTAATTAAATCAACAATCAATATACACATCATGCTTTAAACACATCCAATGGTCTAAAATCAAAAAATCATTGTGATACACTCTTAGGGTAGATTCGGCCAAGCCTAGGAATTTAGGGAAAATTAATCTAATCAATTTTTCTCAAATTTTAAGATGCATAAATCCAATTCGTCATCATCCAAGCTCAACCAAACAAACAATTTGAAGAAATCATGCTCAAAACACAAAAACCCCAAATTAAAGTATATAAACCCTAAACTCATTTCATGCTTAGAAAAGGCTCTGATACCATTGTTAGTGTTCCTAGAACATGCTAATGATCTATAATCATGATATGTGTGTGAATACTCAAAGAAGTTGCGGAAAAAAATTACATTGAGCGGATTTGATGAAAGTATGAAGTTCAAAACTTTTGATGTTGGTGAAGAGCTCCAAGTCCTTTATTTGTGTTCCAAACTATATGATTGGTTTCCCTATCACCTTGTATGACTCCATGATAGTGCTAGCTTGAAGAAAATTAAGAGTAGGAACTTCTTACACAGTTTTTTCTCACCAATTTCACCAGACTAATCAAATTAAAAACCCAAAAACACAAAATATTTTTTTATTTTTGTAAAATTGTTCAATTTTTTATTTATATTTTTTTTCGAAAAATTTTAGACTAAAAATAAAAAGAACACACAAACTAAAAAAAAGATACTAATCCACTAATTTCCTCCCTCAAACCTAAATGAAACATTGTCCCCAATGTCTTAATAGAAGAAGAGTTATGAAGATAGTACCTGGTTAACTGAAATTCTACACGAAAAGTTAAAGATTAAGATCCAGATTAATCTGATGCCTCTGAAGGAAATCAAAGCGGGCAAGGCACCAGCTTCAGGTATGTTTTTTTATAAAAATAAACATATCTACTTCTAGTTTTAAAAATTGGATTTTTGATTCTGGTTGTGGTACTAATATATGTACTGATGTGCATGATCTGCAGATTAGCAGGAGACTGGCCTCATGGGAGATTGATCTACGAGTTGGAAACGGGACCAGAGTCGTTATATTTTGGAACTGCCCTCGGGGTATGTACTAAACTTATCAGATTGTTATTATGTACCTAGTTTGACTAGGAATATTTTATATGTATCTTTATTATCCCAATTGTTGTAAATAATTACCAAGCCCCAAGATCAACAAGAACAAGCAAATATATAAATACATGAATGAATAAATTGAAGTATGGCGGAATCATACTCACAAACTTGAAGATGGATGCTAAGATGATGCGAAAATTCCTCCTCCCTGTGCAGTGAAGCTCTCGGCCAAGAAGAAAAGAGGGACTCCAAGTCGAATTTGATCCTTCCAAGCTCAAGGATTAGTTTCCCATATCACCTATGTATGATCCCTTGAAGGTGCTAGCCTTTGTTGTGATTTTGAATGCACAACTTCT